>VWZT01016375.1:269032-329709 GCA_013397055.1 Pachycephala philippinensis | reverse complement strand
TGACCTTTTAAGGTCAGTGGGAATTTCACCACTGACTTGATTGGCACTATTTCACCCTTCATCTGTGAGAAGCAGTTTCTGCTTTTTATTACTATTACAAAATGGTGTCCTTCCTTTTCTTCTCTCACTCCAGTTTCCTAAGGATTTATAATCTTTTGCATCAAAAGGAAATTTTTTCCTGGTACATACTGTATAGTTGAAATCCAAGTACCAGGCAAAAAGCTGGCTGACCTAATGGGCTGATTCCAGCAGAGCAGACGTTTTGAATCTGGACTTCTCAGTTATTGAGGGTACAGGATTTTGAACGCTTTTATCCTTTTATTGGTGAATGCACTAAAGTGCGTGCAGACAGAGAATGTTAAAGTGGCAGTCAGATAAACTTGTTAAAGCAGTGGGAGTTTTTCCTTTCTTTCTACGTGACTTTATCATCGCAGTGGAGTTAAAAGGCAATTAGCCCTTCAGCTCTTTTCTGGCCAGTTTATTGGCATTTTACACACAACTGTTGAATAGACAGTGCCATATTAAAAATTCCAATGAAGCTGGCCTGGGGATAACAGACTCTAAATTTCTGGTTAATGTAGGTTTCCTTGAGAGGAACTATTGCCAAAAAGCTCGAGTGAATTATCTAAAAACAGTACCTATGCTGCATGTACTCATAGTTGATGGAAAATTGTAGTAGTCTTGCTACATGCTGTGTTACATTTCCAGGGAAATATTTTTATAAAGAGGGTTTGATGAAAAAGTTTATTCCTTTAGTAATAACAGGCTACCCACTGTGTTACTTTAGGCAATGAACATGGTGAGTAGAACGAGACATTTTCATCATCAGAACAACAATCATACTTGCTTTACATTTCTGTAATTTTCGTCTGAGGTCATTAAAACACTTTACAAACATGGATTACTTATTTCTTTCAGTATATCAGAAGGTGGGGAACAGATTATTATGTCAAAGTTTTGACCAAATGTAGTTCAAATTCATTTTGGTTTGGTTTGTTTGGTTTTGGTTTTTTTTCTGTTTGGGTTTTTTGTTGTTATTTTGGAGAGGTGGGTTTAGAATTGTAAGGAAACCTTGTGGGGTTTTTTCTCATTTCAGGGTCAATAGAAAATCAAACATGTCTTTTGCAATTCTTGCACCCCAAAGTACTAAGAACCAAAACCTGACTGTAATATTTTTCATGACTGAGGAGAATGACGTACAACCATAAGACATATAAGCTCACTACTGGAGAGTAAATTGGGTTTTTCATAGTATTTCAGTTTTAATCTGGTCTTCCCAAAGAAAATAGAAAATTTTTGATAGACTTGACTGAGACTATTATTGCATCTTAATGATGCATTTGTTGCTTCTATGAATACACTTATTTAATTAAATTTTGTAGCTGATTTTAATTTACTGATGTTAGATCATGAGAAATCCATTGAGGTCTGTGAGTGTGATTGAGAGCCAGAGGGTAAAAACAAAGAGTAGATCTGATATTTTTAACCTGACCATATGCCTTGCTCACACTGCTCCAAGCTGCACTGGGGAATCACCAAAAAGGCTCCTTAGAAGTCCAGCTGGTTTTTGGATCAGAACTCTTTCAAAGTAGGGAAGGAAGGCTGATCGGTTTAAAGAATCAGAAGCCCTATTTTCACTATGTTTCAGTCTGCATGACAGCTCCAGAGGGCACTCAGATTTTGTTCAGAGAGCAAGTGATGGATTTATGCTCCAGTGTGCCTTGACAATAAACAAAGCAGATCAAAATGCCTTCATTTGCTTAGGTATGTAAGTTAGCAGAATTTCTTTCAGTGCACAACACTGATTTGAAGGGATCCCCAATAGCAACAGGTTTATTTTAAATGGTGTGTACCTGTATTTCAACTGTCTGTGTTAAAACTCAGACTTTGCTTCTGATACTCACAAGCCACCATTAAAGTCATCTGTAACTTCTGTCTTTTAATACAGCAAATGCATTTTGTGAGACAACGCAATGGTTTCATTAAATGGGTATTAATGTGTAAATTGAAAGTCTGGACATTGGAAAGTGCCAGATTTGAAGTAGCTGATATAATTTTTTTTTTTTAAGTGTCCTTTTGGGTACATGTTACAGGACTTATCAGTTACACAGCCATTTACTGCCTTTTCTGTAGCACCTCACATGCTTGCTCCCCGTTGTACTGACTCCATTCTTGAGCTGCATTTTAAATGGGACAGTAACTGTGGGAGAGACGAGCAATTATGTTATTGGGCAACTGAGCCCTATCTCTTGCTTCAGATTTCTTATGTGCTAAAAAAATTAGTAGGCCAAAATACAGGTATTGTGTGAACTTCTATTTAATTCAGTCAGGGCCTGTCTGAGATGCAGAGAGCACCCTCAGCAACTTCAGAGCGATAAAAACTCTGCTGTGACAACAGGAAGAATGTCTGGTCATCAGGAGCAAAACCAGTGCTGAAGCACCAGCAGTGGTTCTGAGCTTTAGGCCATCTCTGAGAGTTTTCTGGGCTGCCAGAAGAAAGTAATTTTTTCGCATCTAAAAAGTAAGGAAAATAAAAAATACTATTTTATTTTATAGAGATGTGTCAAATATAACATCTTGAAGTCTATGCAATTGTTTTAAAAATGAAAAGGACTGTAAAATCTGAAGAACTTTACACAAGTAAGCCTAATACACCAGAGCAAATGACCAAGACATCTGCAACAAATACTTTTGAAACTGTGCCCAGTATCTGTGTACCATCTTTTCCCACACAGATAATAATGCTCTTCTCCTATCACAAAGCAGAAAGTGGATTCTTAGTGCTCTAGAGAGATCCAGATACAGTGGTGAGCAGCACAGGAAGCCCAGGAAGCAAACAGCATTATAGTGTCAGGGAGATGCTTAGCAAAAGCAGCATTTTTAAAACTTTGGCAGTGCTGAAAGCAACTGCACTCTGTAAGGAACATTTGTCCTGTGAGCAGAGTGACACAGACCCTGGAGTGAAAAATAACGTGTGATCATTAGTTAGAAATAGCCATAATTTATAGACACCAGGGGGCAGAATTAAGGTTGCAAGGACACCTATAAACCTGGCATTCCCAAGCAGAGGGCTATTTATGTTCAAACTCAAGCACACTTTAAATTTAAATATTTGAATGGTTTAGAATTTGTTGCAAATAACATCCTGTGTGTGGAAACAAAAATGTTTAAATGCAGTTGGAGGAGAAGTGTGATTGTTCGTTTGTTACAAACGTGAATTTAACCAAAAGCTAATTTTAATTAGTTTCAGCAATGTCCAACACTTAATTGTTTGTGCATAAATTAGTGCACCTTTCTAAAGGAAAAACATAAAACAAATCCTTTCTTGAAGGTTAGACCTCTTTTTCTTACTTTCTGAACTGCAGAAAACACTGTAGATAACTGCAGGTTTTTATTTCCAACCTGACCTTCCACGTTCTGAAACTAATTTGCCATACTGCTTCTCAAAGTCTGCTCAAGGACTTCCTTTAGCAGAATAATGTGGTTCTTATTAAGCACATCCTATAAGACCCAGGAGGATTGCATGCAAAGAAAATAAGACGGAAACACAAATGAATTTCCATCCTCCAGTCAGATATATGATATTGATGACCAGGATGCATATGAAGGATATTGTAAAGGAGACAAAGAAAAAGAATTAAAGCAAATGTCTGACAAATTGGCTGTCTTCAGATGCAGGGATGACAAGTGGTCTGTGCAGCTCAGTAGAGGACATGGAGGCATCAAGCCAAATCGTTATGTAGTCAACAAGTCTCTTTGAATCACATGGTTATGTGTAACCTCTCTTTTAAATAAGGCCTCACTTTAAATTACATCATCATGAAAGGCTTAAAAGCCATGAAGTTTTACGTGAAAACTGATAGTTTCGCTTAACTCCAAATGTTGTTCTTCACAGTTATGAATTTTATATTTTTACAGGAATAATGAGATATTCTGTTAAAGTGGAACTTCTTTAGGGTATTATTTCCCTAATTTTTAAGTAGATGCACCAAATACAAATAATTGTGAAAATAGCAACTTCAATTTCAAATCCATTTCTTCCTTAATTTTTTTCCTACAAGGTGACAAAATAATTTAATGCTAGCATAATTTGATGGAAAAATTCACTGAAATAGCTTCAGTGTACTATAATCTCTATAACTTGTGATGTCCTCATTCCAATGGAGCTAAATATAGATTTCAGAGGTTTTACAAGGTTAACGAGGAATCTTTACCCTCTGTACGCAAATCAGTGCAAGTGTAATTAAGAGAAGGGGCTCCAGAATGATCACTATTTTCATTTCATTCTTCAACAAGATGCAGAATTTGGGTAATCAGAATTGTAATATGATTTTCCTATTAATCTGTTTTAAACCATGAAATCTGATATTTTCACCATGACTAATCCATGAAATTTGTCAACTTTGTCTGTGATTTACACAAGCTCTATTTATAAAGAGAACTTGTTTGAGTCCTAAGGCATGGAATACTATTTCCCAGCATGCTTTTAGTGACTTTTTACTAACAAGTATAAACAAAATGTGCTCATTGACTGTATTATTATTTCAAGATCAGGAGGTAAAACATGAGGAATGTTGAAGAGTATACTCCCTGTAGCAGTGTATATTAGTCTTAAGCCATTAAGAAGAAAATAGCCTATCATATCAGAGTTGGTAAGGATGGTTGTGATCATAAAGTTTACCTAAAATAATTGGATAACTTGCTTGTAGATTAAAAACATATGTGATTCTTGTATGTCTTTATGCTGAGGCTTTAGAATTAATTGCTGTCAGCATAAACCAGACCAAACAAAAATAGATTTGCATCAATTCTTTGTAATGGGGGTAAAAGAAAGGCTTGAATGACAGTGAGGATAATTCTGTTTTGTATTTGGGGGGAAATGGCTACACAATGTTCACATACGGGAGTGCAATTTACTATATATGGGAATGAATAAAGATCCTTTATGTAAATGTAATAACAGGCAAGTAATACCTTCAAAGGAAAGAAAAACAGTCTCTTGGGTACGGAAAGTTTGTCTGCTCCAGCTGTCCTCTCTCACTTGTTGGGGGAAGACATTTGGGGAAAGGCCAAAACACAGATATTCACAAAGCATCCAGTTTTTGCTCAGCACAATGTCTTAATCAGCTTTTACTGAGCTGCTCTGCTCCGTACCAAACAAGCTATAAATGTGCAGCACATCCGTGCATGTAAATAAGTCCCACTGCCCGTGGTGGTGAGAACAAGATGACTCTGGGTTTTGGAAACAGCACGACACTGCAGGTAAGGGAGAAGCAGCAGGGAGGAGCAGGGGCCTAGAGCAGGAGCTGCTGAATGCCATGGCTGTTTCTACATCATGTCAAATTCCTGATCGTGTGGTTTTGTGAAAGATCTCCAGAAATCATACACATTAAGATCACAGATGGCCAGCTTGTTACAAGATCCATAGACTGGAGCCAGATGGCAAAAGCTTGGTCTGCTCTGTAATCTGGATTTTCTCCAGCAGAAGTGACCATAGATTATTCATGTGTCCATCACGTTACCAAAGTGCAGAGATCCTCCCTCGTGGTCCCATGGTGTGAAATGCCCCCTCTGTGATCAGAGCATAGGGGAGCTGCTGGCCGTGGTGGAGAAAGGTCAGGGAATGCAGTGCCCTCAGGTGCCTTCTGCCAATGCCAGGGTGTTCCTGTGCGGCTGCCCAAGCTGTGGCAGGGCAATTCTGTGCCCCTGTGCCTCTTGGCCTTCTCTGTCCTGCTTCCTTAATCACTGTAGCTCACGTTCTCAAAGGCCCAACTGCCTCTTAATCTGATTTCTGAATGAAAACAGTCAACTGCACCATGTAGAAGTTCTTCTTTCACAATGTTCTGAGAGTCATGGGGAACTGTGGTCTCTACTCCAGGCTGGAATCTGACCTCAGAATTGCAATTTATTTCAGACTTGCTAAAGTATTTAGCCCAAAAGGATGTTTTGTGCAGGACAGAGAAGAATTTGGTGCGGATAGATGAATGTTTTACGCATGATGTTTTGTACTTCCCTAGCTAAAAAGCAATTGAATAAATTTTCTTTTAATTGCTCATAGCATAAAATGGAAAATAAGTGGAATCTCAGCCTTTTAAAAGACATTTTTAAAATAGTATAAGCGAAAAATATATGTTTAGAATTAAAGTCTGATTTAATATAATACCATAAAATTTAGAAACCAAAATGATTTATTGATCATCTTACTTTAACATCTCAATGTCTCCTTACAAACTGTTCCCTTCACAGCCTTGAAACTTGTCTAATACTACTGATATATGCAATTTATGAATAACCAGTGGGGCTACATGGATTCTGATATTCATTCTGAATGTCCTATATATTTGGAGCTATTTTCATGTGTATTCTAATGTACATAGAATTGCTTGGGACAGAATTGAAGCTGCATCAAGCTATGAAAGCTTTTTTTTAATCCATTTACTGAATAATTTGGTAAAGACTCCTGTGTTTTCTACACTTAGGCCCTTAAAATTATTGTCTTTATGTTATAAAGAATTCTGTTCTACATGGTTAATGTGTGATGTTTGTATAAGAAAAGAATGCTCTCCTGTGTAAAGTAGGTCTACAGAATTTGCTTAAATATTTGTTGCTTATGAAAGTTCTACAGCAAGGTCTTTTCCTAAGGCATACATTTATCAGCTGAAATCTTGATTGTTTTGCCTGTATTATGTCACTCACGTCTGGCAAGAACAGCATCCTGCTGTTTGTGAAGCTGACCTCCTGCTGCTGCTTAGCCACTTGTAGGATTCTATCCCAATTCCTCTAATCCACTCTGTTTCAATAGCACTATATTTGGGCTCCTTCACAGATTCTTTTGCTGCTCTGTTTGGGATGCTCTATGAGCTGAATTAGAATTTTAATGTTCCGTTCAAAACAGAAGGAACCTTTTTGTTAAATGAGAATATAAGGAACAATCTCCTCCACTCCCTTGGACAGAATTTCTACACATGCACTGTATTATTTTCCTTCAAACTTTTGTCCAGAAGTTTGGGGCACTATTTCAATATATTGGTTTACTTTGTGTAAATCAGATCCAATTTGAGGTTTAATGTTGCAATAAGGCCTGCTACCATCTTAAATTGTTTCTTTCCTGTTGTAACTCCTCATTCAGAGTTCAGTGCTCCTTGTTTCCATTATGTCAAGGGTTTACTGAAATCTTTTCAAGCTCCTTGTGCAAGTCAGGCCTAATTAAGGCAGAAAACTGAAAGGACTCCAAAAATGGTGTTAGAAACGACACCAAAGCACAAAGTGCACTGTAGATATTTTTGCCATACTTTCAAGAAGTCAGGAAAGATTTTTGTATGTGTTTTTCCAGTAGCTGTTTTCTGATCCCCACATGAAACAAGGTTTAGAGAAAACAACTTAAAGCTTGATTGGTATATATGAGTATGTATGCATATGCATATATATGGTATGTGTGTGTATGTATATATATATTTATATATATATGTGGTCTGTCCCTTTACTTCACATCTAAGCCCATTAACTTTGCTGAATCTATTTGGGGTCAATATAGCAATTGAAAAAAACAGGATAGCAGAACATGATCCTTTTTAATGTGGAGCTCCTGGGCTTATGCTGTGTTAAGAATTGTTCTTTAGAGAATGGGATTTAGTTTACTGAAAAATAAAAGTGGGGTTGAATTATTATGCTAATTTCATTCTTTGAAGAAGAAGTTCTTTGGGCACAATGCAATATTTCATGAGTCTCTCTTGTACAATTTAGGAAACCTTCAGTGCAGTATTTAGAGCTTACCTAAGTGTTTAAAGAGAAAAAAAGACATTATCGAGGTGAAACATACTTCAACAATTTCATAAAGTGTCTCTCACTTATACCAAACTTCCCTCTCTGGAAAATTCATTTTAGAGCATGTACCATGTTCGCTTCAGCTGTAGCTTTCTGCAGTCCACAGTTCCCTCAGTCTTGCTGGATCATCATCATCAGGAGCTACCCGGAGCCAAGACCTGCTGAGAAACCCCGTGAATGGGGTTAGGGATGCAGATGGAAACTCGAAAAGACAACAGCTACAGCAGTTTGATATAATGATAAACTTTACAGCTAGAAATGGAATGGGGAAGATAATGAAGAAAACGGGAAAGAAATAGACTTCAGAAAGAGGAGGTGAAACAGGGATAGAGGCAGTGAAGTATGGGAGGAAGCAGAGGAAACAATACTGAGGAGAAGTGGGACAAAGAAAACGTATTATTTGGCCTCCTTTCTTGCATTTAACAAGGAATGTGTATATATGATTTGTTCCCAAATGTGTTAACATTTCTGATGATAGCAACATAGAAGAAAGATGTTTAACAGCTTTTATCAAGGGATTTAATCTGTGGAATCCGAAATGAAGAGGTTTGTAAGTGATCCCTCTATGCAGTGTCGGTGCGAAGACTTGTGGTTCTGCTGCTCCTTCTCTGTTTGTACTTTAAAATTAATTGAAAGCCTCATTGTTTTGTTTAAACTGTGAAAGCTTCCAAGGTCAATGAGTGAGGTAATTGACCTGCCTGTTGTAGGACAAAAATATGTATGTTAAATTGCATAATTAGTTTTAATTACATAATTATGGTGTTTAATGTGGGAGGGTCAAAGGTTACTGTTACATTTAGAAGTCATGGCAAGAAACACAAAAATAAGCAACATGGTTTAATTCTGTGTTTCTTTGGGTTTTAAAAAAGGAGTCCACTGTGATCTATCCTTGACCTTGGATATTTGATGATTATAGCAAATAATATATTGCTGTTACCCTTTTTGGAATCATAGAGACACCTTTGTAAATGACTAAGTGACTTTACCAAAGACTTCATTTAGGTTTAGAGTACACAAAAGTTAATCAACAGTGGGAACTCAACTGACAGCAATTTAATCTGATTGGGTAAGGTAATTACATGATTACCAGGAGTGTTTATATATGGACAAGGATATTTTTATTGGAAAAAATCCTAATTGCTTTCTTACTGAGAAGAGAAAAAAACAAACAAATTTGTTGTCGCAGGTTAAGAGGACATCCTTCGTTCCTTGAAATAGCTTCTTTTCATATTTTAGTGACAAAATGAATGCATAATTCTTTGCAAATTTGCTCTGGGATTATGTTAGGAGTTCCTCTGTTTCTGAACTTGAAATAATGCCATCAATATCTTGTTTCATTTAAGCAGCTCATTGCTTATACATCAATCGCGTGATAGTCTAAAGATGTCATGATTCTTGTAATTAATTATCTCTTTTACTGTGTGTAAACACCGTTGCTTAAATACAGGTTGATTTCACCAAACTCAAACCTAAAGGTCCATTATACTAATGGATATTTCTGGGAAGGAGGGTGGTATTTGTTTTTCCATGATGGTAAAAAAAAAAAAAAACGGGACTGTGTAAAAGATAGGTAGATAAGAGATGGTGTTCCTACATGCTGGAAGAAAACGTATCATTTAGGCTCTCTGAATGGTCCTTTAGAAAATGCTCTTTCATTCTATTGACATAGAAGGGAGTGTTGGGAGATGTATCTTCATTAACAAACATTAACCTCTGTGCTTACCTCCTGAAGAGCACTGCAGAGTAGAATCCCATTTGGCTGATAAATACTGGCTTGCTCCAAAACCTGATTAAGGAATGGGTCAGGCCTGGCCCTGGCACTTTGTAGGGTTGTGTCTAAATCTAGATGCCAAAAAAATATATTGACACTTATAAGAGTAACTTCATATCCTACCAGTAACTTTTGAACACATTCTGCCAGTGGAAATGGGATGCAAGCCTCTCAAGGCTGACTTCTAAGGAATTGAAAAGTTAATGAACTAAATGTTAAAAAAGAAAGGAATGAATTTTTGAAATTAAATATATAATTATGGAAAGAATTTCTGTTATATATTCCATCTTATAAAAATTACATGTTCTCCCTTTTGCTAATTTTTCCCTTGTAAGTGCTTTAGAAAATATTACAATTTTGAATTGTTTTTCTAAACCAGATGATCCAGTCACTGTTGGAGGCACATAGCCACGGCAAAATCTCATGCTGTACATTGATCACCTGTCCAACCTTTGCCTAGAGTGTGATCCCCAGTTCCTTCAAGAGATCCATCTTTACCTGTCTATAAAGAAGAAGAGGAGGAGGGAGACATCTGGGATATTCAAGTATCAAAGTTTAACACCAGAGCAGGTCGAATCTTGATTTATATTATTCTCTATATGTGTTGCTAGTTTTGACTTGGATATTTGGCTGGAGATTTTTTCAATGATTGTATACTATGGGTGGAAGTTGCTCCAGTGTCAAAGCATTTTTTATTTAGACTGCTCACTTGCTGAAACTGCACATGCATTTTTCATAGTTCTATGGTGTGAAATTGAACCCAAAGTCACTCTGCTATTGACGAAGTTGGCTAATACTGAGCATGCCTGGAGTCTGTTCCTCCCCCTTGAACATGTGCTGACCACAGAGACAAAAATGTGGCAGCTTGTTTAAAACTGTTCAATGTCCTGTAGCTGAACCATTCTGTGTTTAGCACACAACCAAACCCAGGTCCCCAGCAATCTGTGTTCATTCACTTGTTAAACTTTCTTCTTACTCTTCCCCTTCCCTTTCCAAGAGGACTTTGATATCCCCAAAAAGCCAAGGTTTCTCTTACTGTCCTAAGGACTGCCCCTTTAGGAGTGTAGCACAGCCCACACACAAACCTGGAACATGTCCAACTTGTTCTTTGAGCAGAATGTGAACCCCTGACCTCCTGGGCCTCCGGCAAGAGTGCTGCCTACTGAGCCACCAATACCCAGGCCATCAATAAGTTTTAAATGCCAGTTGCAGACTTCACAGAGATAATGGCTTCAGTGTGTAAAGGTTTTGTTGTGGAGGCTGCAGTCTCACACATGGCGTGACAGAGTAAATATGCTAAAACCATAGAGAGCCGTTGCATAACTCGCCTTGATATAACAGTTTTTGTAATATGTTCCAAGGCATGGAATATTATTTAAAGGGACCCTGTTATGTAGGCTTAGGCCCAAAATGAAGCTATTATGAAAAGAATGTTTAGCAAAACCAGAAATATGTCCATGAAATTGTTGGAGTGGGAATTTCAGGGTAACCTTGCTTGGATTTAAAGTCGCCTGCATGACATTGCACTGTTGTGCTAGGGAATGAGAACCAGCAAATGAAAATACTGTTAAGTGAGAATCAGAAACTGAGCAGAATAAAGATGTTAGAAGGCTATTACTAGTGTTATAATTTCTTAAAAATCTTACCTCATCCTAAGAAAGATGAGATGAAAAAATAAATCCCAATTTAGTGATTCAAAGCAGCATTATTGACACAGGTAAAACCATGTATTTGTATTTTGATAGTATTTTTAACCTGATCACAAGTAAGTTCTTGTTTTTTAAGTACTTATAAAGGAAAATGAATATGAAATAAGCTTTCAGGTTTTGGCACATTTCTGTTTTATTGATGTTTTCTATTTAAAGTTTAGCATTAAAAGCGTACAAGAGATATGTTGATGTTTGCAAACAAAGTGTTATTTATAGACTTGGATCAGGAAGGAAAACATTGCCAGATTGAAGCTAAGACTTAGATTGTTGAAAGGCTGTTAGATAAATTGCATGAACCTTCTATGGAGCACAGGCCAGGAACCCAGGACTCCTTTTCCCAGCTGAGTGCCCAAATCACTAGGCTACAGACTCTTGCTCCCTCTTGTGTTCTTTCTCTGGCCCAATGAATCTTGAATTATTTTCTGTACAATGAAAGAGCTTCAGTGGTAGAACTTTGGTATCTCCCTCTCCTTGCCCCAGCATTTACTGCAGCCTGATTGGAACGTTCTGCCAAAAGACATTGCTGAGTCCTAGTGTGAAGAAGGAATGGGACCAGGGGATTTGGGATGAGCAGTGCTGCTGCCAGGCTGGGAGTGACTGTTGTTCCTGTGCCATTTTAGAAAGAAATAGCACCTGAAGAATTTTGTAGGGAACCCACCTGGTTGGTGTTTTTTTTAGGCTGGCTTTGAGAGCAGCTGGTGGGTCAGACTCCTCAGGGCAGCTGTGCAGCTCCCCACGGGAGTGGGCAGAAGCTGAGCCATGAGATGAGGCACCCTGCATTGAGCAGGTAAACTTTGGCCATGCACGGAGATGCAGCTTCTGGGTCTGGCCTGTGTTGCCATCAAAACCTTTCTTGCCATCACAAACATCTCCAGGATGAGGTAGGGGCCTCCAGGATCACCATTTTGGCTACACATGCCTAAATTCTCTTCACAACCTGTTTTGAATTCCCACATTTTTAGGCTTTTAATTAGTTTAATTTAACAGTTCATTTGAATGTAAAACTGAGAGATTTTATGAACCTTGTTTTGGTTTTCAAACAAAAGTTAGGTTTTAAAGAATGTGTTATAATCAAGCAAGATGACAGGAAGACTTTGTGGTTCAAAAGTGCGTCAACAGTTATGAAACCGAGACAAATATAGAAACACAGTGTGTTTTGAAGCTTAAAAAGTGAAATTACTTTAAACATGTTAATGCTGTTCAGGTAGTTCTAGTGTATTAGATCTGAACTCAGGAAGAGCCAACTAAATTGACTGCATCATAGTTACAAAACAAAAGTTTGTCAAAATTGCTGACATAATTCCTAGGCTCTTTTTTTCCCCCCATATGTATGCCCATTTGGCTGATAGCAGTGCAGACCCTTATTCATGCAAATGCATTTATCTGCCTCAGTTGAATTATTCTGGTGAATAGGTCAATGTCTAAGATCAACTAGGATGAGTCTGGTTTTCTTTTAAATAGAAATGCTAATTTTGAAAATGACATCTGTGCATTATTTTTAGTCTGAAGAGCTACAGACAGTGTAAAATTGGAATGGTAGATTTCCTTGGCAGTTTTTCTCTGTTTCTACCTGTTTAAAACACTGGAGGAATAATGTGATTCATCACACATTACTTTTCTGGCAGTAGATGCATCACCTACTTTGGTATCCAAATGTGAACTATTGGTGCTTTGTAATGTGGTAAATTGGGGGTGGTGGAGGTGGGAATAGAAACTTATATTCGTGACAGGTGGTTGGTTTTAAAGACAAGTCTTTTCCTGCCTTGCTAGTGTCTATTTTCATTGCAAGGGAAGTTTTTATGTAGTAGGAGAGCATTCTGAAGTAGGAAAGATGCAGTCTGTACCCAGTTGTTCAGGGTTTAGCTGCAGTTCCTTTGGCAGCATTTGTGGTTCCACACACAGGATTTCCACTGTCCCATAATCTGGCTTTTAGCATTTGCTCAGTGTAACACTAATGTCTCTCCTTTCCCAGTGAACAGAAGTTAAATTGATAAAGATTGTAATCATATTCTGTGTGCACTGCTGTGGGGAGCTGCTTAGCACGGCGTTGACTTAATTGCTGTAAAGTGGCTGTGTGTTGGTGTGTTAAAGGGGGTCTTTAGATACCAGTGTTATGAATTTGGGATAAAAAGCTAAAAACACCACTGTAGAGAGGCCTGAATGAAAGCCAGAATGGGAAAATTGAGTAGCAGGGGGGAGGAAAAAACATTGCTACAGAAAGCTATGAGTTGATGGAGTGGTAAACTTGGGAGGTGAGTAGAGGTCTTAAAAAATGAATAGATTTTGTATAACTCTGGATAAACTATATTACATGACTTCAGTTGATTTCAGTCAGTGTAATTTGGGAAGCCCTGCATAAGGCAGTTACAATAACTAAAAGTTGTGATCAATAAGCATCGTGATGGAGGCAGTAGTCAAATGTAAGATCAGCTATAGAAGAGCAAGCTAAGAAAAACAGACTTGTAGTTCAAATCACATGAAAATTGCTATTTCATTTGGGAATGGCATACTTCCAAGATTATAGATTGGAAGGGTAAAAGTAAATCACTGTAAATATGACTCATATGTTAGTGAAAGCTCACATTAAAGACCTTATCCTCCCAGCTATAGTTTTTCTCAACTTCGTTGTCAGTTAGGGAAAAAATAAGTAGTGTGAATGCTTTTGTGTTTTAAATTGATCTGTTGATCAATTTTACAAAAAACCTTTTTAATTTTATTACGTATTTTGTTATTTTTATTTTATGGTAGAGCTTGATTGATGCATGATTAGTAGAAATGATTCTTCAGCCTCAAATCACTTGATATCTTGAGCAGGAAAAGATTGCATGGCATGGTCTTGCTCTCCCAACATTTTAGTGTTGCCACAAAGGAAAAAGATTGTTTACAAATGTCTGAAATTTTTTTGCATCTGCTCTTAAAAATACTCTAAGAGGGATTTTTCCAAGTTAACTGAGTTTTTGATAGAAATTGTTGCTTTATCAAACCTGAAACCTCTCTCATGTCAAGGGTAGCTTAAAGAAATTTCCTTTAGAAAGCTTTAATTTTAAATAGCAAATAAATAATTTATTGGAAATAGAACTGCTCAAAAAGAAACCTTGAGAGAAATCTGCATTACAATACCCAGAGCCCAATAGTTAGAGCATTATCCTTTAAGACATGTGACTTTGGTTCAATTTCCTTTTCTGAATCCAGCTGAATAGAGACTTAAATCCAGCTGAATATCTAATGCATCCAAGGCAACTGTCTTTACCACTGGACTATTGTCTGTAATAGGTTGGGTATCTCTGCTTTTGTGAAAATTGTGAAAGGATTTGTCCTAATACTAACAAGACCTTTCTGAAATCTTCAGAATTCTTATAGGCTGGGAAAGAACCTTTGTGCTTAGCTTTATTCATAACCCCCAGGCTCTGAAGAAATGCCTGTAATAATCATTATTTTATATATTCATACCAGGCAACATTTGTTAATCTGGACTCTAAACTAAATCTCAATCTCAGACTCTGTATAGAAATGTCTTTCCATGCCTCTGGTTATTCCTGTCAGCTGTCTGGAGTTTTTCTGTTTTTCCTATATCCATTCTTTTAACAGTTCAACCAAATCTGCCTAAAAGCAGTACTTGGGTTATAACAATGAATTTAATGCCATTTTTCAATATAGTCTTCTGTATTCTTTGCACACTCCATTATGATAAGCTGAACTCTGTGATCACTGTTGAAGATGCTTCTGGTTGAAATGAAAAAAAATTGCACAACATGTTGAAAGTGATTTGATGGTGGTTAGGACATTGTTTTGGAGTATGCAGTCGTGATGGATTCCATGAAACCAGAGGCATTGGGATTGTTTGGTGGCCTGTCAGAGTGTAGGTATTCTTTTGAGATTACCAAAAGGGATCAGTTACCTTGGTAATGTGTCCACCAATATTTATTGTGTCTATTTCTTTACACAGGCTAACAAACATTCATCATGTGGGAATGTTGGTCATGATCAACTTGAGCTGAATTTAAATTAATGACCTAAAGGTTAAAGTCTCTGTATCCCATTACCCTTGGGCTGTCCATTCTCCCTGCAACTGGGTTTAACACCACTTCTAGTTTATCAGTGGCTTTGGAGGAAGAGCAGTCTTTAGGAGTGCTGATCTGACAAATACCATGGATGTCCTGTTAAAAAACAAACCAAAACAAATCAATATGACTTTTGAAGCCTGTCAATACTTGCTGAAGAAAGTTCTGACAAGTATTTAGATGCTGGACTAATAACTTCACCAGCCTGTTAGATAGCTTTAATCCAGTCATATGGGAACATAATGCAGTGTAGCAGCCCAGTGAAACATGAAACTATGAGAACAGCTGAATAAATTTAAACACATTTTTGAACATCCTAACCTTTGTCATAAAAATCTGATAATATAGAAGAAAAACTAATAACACTTGCTTTTGGTTTTGTTATTTTGTACAGTAGTTGAGAAGACAACATTTCTTGTGGCTGCTGACTTGAAAGCAGTGACAATTTCTAGCACTCCTTTTTGCCCCATATGAAGTTTATTCTTTCTCACTCATTAAGGAATGAATCTGGTTTCTGTTTTATTCAATACTGTATATACATCTCACCCATAAATATTTAAACTGAGTAAATATAGAATCTTAAACATGGAATATGCTTTCATTCTAAACTGGTGGCTGTGGGGGAAGGTAAAAATATTTTATTCAAAGACCAGTGGTCCCTTTGGATGAAGAAAAAAAAAAGTGTTTTGTTCTTGCTGTAGGGCAGCAAACTTTTTACCAGATTATACCTTTATTGTTATAAAGTTCAGACTATAAAGGATCTATAGGAAAGGGTTTGCAGATACTCACTTCAAAAACACATGGCTAGTATTCAGCCCCTATATCTGGGGCTAATTTAATTCTTCTTCTCCATTCAAAGTGCCTCTCTCCTGTCTACAAATGCAGAACAGATTCCCGGGTAATTTTCTTTCTTGGAAGTGCCGTCATTTTATTCCTAACTGGGAATAGCATGAAATGGAAATACATTTATGACTCTACTTAAAAACAAACACCAAACAAAATAAAAGCAGGGATAATATGAAGGATAGTTCCATAACAAATTGATGCAGAAAAATGAAGAAATTTGAAGCATATTGAAAAAAAAAAACCATTTTCACTGGGAAGATTTCCTTTAGCAAACTGATTTTTGTAAACGGTGTAATGTGGCATACCTAGAGTAGTTAATTAATTTTGGCCAAACTGGTAATGCCAATTCATGGTTTTAATTTGATCCATGCAATCACAGTCCAATACACATGTAGATATGCAGCAGGCCCAGATCCTGTTCTTAAGATACAATGAAGAGGGTTGCAAAATCAGAGTTTTATTAAACTGAATACAATGAGCAGTGGACATTTGGGCTTTACGATGTTATGGCAGTGTGACTCCTGCGTGCATTACCCACTCTTCTCTCATATATCTTGTACAGTCTGAAGTGCTGAGGGATGCTGAAGGTTACATCCTGACTCCTGCTGAGGCTTTCTTGAAAAAAAGTCAAGGCCTTTGTTATGTTTTGGAGTCTGAGGTTCAAGCTGTTGCTTGTGTAGGTGGCAAAGGGGTTGGACCAACCTCTTCCATAAAGTCTGAATCCTTTCGTGGGTAATATCTTGTTGAAATGTAAAATAAGCTTTGATTATAAAAGGTGACAAAGAAAGTTACAAATGTAGGACTTTGTGTTTATAAGGCAAAATCAGATCAAGCCTCAAAACAGAAACGTAAAGCAGATAATACTTTATTATGCATTATAGATATGTAATTAGCTGATCAACACGAATCTCCTTTGGTGATTTTGATGAGGTGACAGAATTGGTTTTGAAGAGGAGAAAAAAAATCCACCCTTTATTTTAATTTATTTTTATGTGTGGACCAAGTACCTGAACTGGACCAGTAGGAAATACTGTTTTACTAAGTTTAGTATAACTTCTAATTTTTCATTCTTTCTTTCTTTTTTTTTTTCCATGTGAAACAGAAACAGGAGGGTGGAACACTATTTTCAACAAGCTCCAGTGCCTCTTATTGACCTTTTTATGTTAAACCTATGTTTATGGAACACAAAGGCAAAAGTTTTATTGATTTCTAAAAGAAAGATTGGGATATGTTAGTTTTGCCTACTGTAATTAGCATAATAAAGACTTTTTTTGATGTAGAGTTTTTTAAACAGCTTGGTTTGGAGCTGCCCTGTCAAGGTCTGCTGGTTGAAGCGTTACAGTAATGAATCCTCAGTTCAAAGATGATTTCTTAGGAGTGTGGCTTTGTTCTCCTGTGCAGACTGACAGATACAGGGGGAACAAAACCTTTTTTTGGTCTTAGATCAATACTGCCATGAACATGCAAATACTTGTGTATGTTACCACAGCTCCCATAGAAGCACCATTCACACGTTGGGTTTTTTCCCCCACTTTGATTATCTGTACTGGCCCACAAATTCAGTCTGTGTTGGCACAGAGCCCTGGAAAATCCAGGCAGACAGAAACTGTCCTGTCATGTCTCTCTGTGCTTTTATTTTCCAACTCTTCGAACTGTCCTTCTGCTGAAATTCTCCACTTCAGCTTTGTGGTTACTCTAAGTACTTCATTTTACTAAATTTGTTAAGTGAATCTAGACCTCTGAGCTCCAAGTACCATTTTCACATGAACATAAACTTTTTTTTTTCCTCTTTGTGGGCATCTTAACTCTGCTGTGCAGAATGAAGTACAGTCCCTTTCTCTGTAGTTGTAATATACTTCATCAGTTTCCAAAAGACAATAACTTGCTTTATTCCCATTTTATAAGGATTAATTATACTCAGAAAAAGCTCTCAAATAGCAAACAGAAAAGGAAACCAGATGTTGCAGAGTTATTTAACCAGTGTTATTTGCAGACAAATATTTAAGCTATGTGATTTAATTTTTTGTGGAACCTTTAGAAGCTGGCTAGTGAGTGAATAAAACATCCACAGTGTATGTGAAAACATATTTTACCTGATAGTATCATTTTTTCACCTATTACAGGTAAATACTTTTTCAGTTCTTGGCAACAAATTTGCAAAAGTATTTGATTAGAACAGGAACAATCCCCAAGGCATATTGTGTATGGAGTCATAATTTATAAATAGGCTTTTGTTGCATAAAGCACAGTTGTGCATTTCCAGCAGTTTCAGTTTTCCGTGCACTATTGAAATGGTGTAGTGATAAAACTTAGTGCAAATTTGTTTTTCTTATCAATGCAGAATCAAATAATGAATCTTTAGAACAAGCAAGTGAATTCGTCATCTGAACACAAATATTTATCTATGTTTCAATGAGACCAAGCTTCACTTCTGGAAATGGTGTTTTGCAAAACAGATGAGGGCAATTTCTCTTACAGCAATGGTTTGTATAGGCAGTTGAAGGCATATTTAAAAGGTGGCATATGTTCCTAAAACTGATCTGTTTTAACTAATTTTCATGTCATTTAGTACCTGTAAGATTTGTAAGACATAGTTCTAAAGTATAGAAGCTTCCTGTTTTAGACTTCATAGGACAAACAAGAATATCAGTTTCTGTTGTTTTTCATCTTTTCTACACTCTTGATATCCAAGAATCCTGAACTCTGCTATCTCCCCAAATTTGTCTTCCAGTTTTCTTCTTGAGTACCAAGAGCTTTTCTTTTGCCAGCCACTCCTGTCAAAGACAATCTGCCTCATGTCATTAAGAGAAATTTTCTAAATGAAAAATGTTTCAGTATTCCAATTACTAATATTTCAACACTTGCATGGATATGGCTCGTATTCAACTTTGTCTTCCTAATTCAAGGAAGCACCTTATCCTTATTTTCCCAGATTTGCTGTTTTAAAATTTTGAATTCAAGATTTCAATATCTCCTTCCTTAGAGCCTCTAGTGACTCTTCATGCTCTTATCTCCTTTCCCTCTTTTCCAGCTGCAAGATTCCTTCCAGGGTTTCAGGTTCGTTTGGTTTATTTTCAGACCTATCTCCAGCCTCTTTTCCCTTCTTCCCTCATTAGTAACCTGCAGGCTCTTCAAATGCTCTTTTTCCAAGCTTAAAACCTCACTTTCCCCGGTTACAGCATTTCTCCTGCCTCTTCAGCCTTTTCTTACTGATCTCCAGTGGCCACAACTTCTGCCACAGTTGTGTTACAGAAATCTCCACTGTTCTCTTCTGACCTTACAATTTCCTGTTATTTGGTATGTGCAAGTGCTCAGCTTGATGGACTTTGCACTGAACATAATCAGAAAAAAAGAAAGTATGTAGTTTCTGTCATCAGAGATGATAATAATCTGTTCCTATTTTTAAAATACCATTTCCTGTTTATGGGAACCCATTATTGCTGACAGGTTATTGCAAAGAGGCATCATTCTTGAATATGCATCCATTTTTAAGAAGTTTCTGCTGTTTTTTTACTCTATGCAATATTGTTTGCTTTATGTAACTATTTCCCTCGTCTAAATGTAACTTGCAGGATGTGATGGTAAACGTTAAATGGTTCTTGTAAAACTCTTACATTGTCAGTCTCAAAGTTTAGTGAAACACCAATGTTTTCATTCAATCCCAGCACTGAGGAATGCTCAGCTTTCATCACAACAGGGTTGTTTAGTTCTGTAAAAGTCTAAATATTCTCCCTTGGGAGATATCTTACTGTCACCTGCTCCTAAATGGAAAAGTATATGTTCAGCCAAAGGTTGGGGGGGTTGTTTTTTAAGAAAGGAATCTTTTTTTTCTCTAACAGACGTCTTTGATGTGGGACAGAATCCCTTCAATGTGAAATAAATCAAAGCCTGAGAAGCTATTAAACAACCCTTTAGGTTAAATATATCCAGTTCTAGATAACCAAAAAAGTGTTCCATCCTGCCCTCGTTCTTTCTTTCTTTCTCTCTTCAAGATGTGTAGATTTTCAGACAAACAGTTCTATTGGCTACATCATGAGCTTCTAATCACTGGCCCTTTTGTTGATGAATAAAACGTAGTGCTAGATAAATTTGTTTAGAACACATTCTCAGTATAAATATTTAGAAACATTTATCTTGAACAAGAGGTATAACCATCAAAGTCAGTAAGTTAATGTCATTCAGCATAACATATTATCAAGGAGCTGAATGTTTCTCGCCTTACCTAAACAATTAACAGAATCAATTTAACTCATGATGTCAGAAAACCCTTAAAAATGTATAGTGCAAATACAGCCTTGATTTACTTATGCATAAATAAGAACTGTTGTCATATTCACTAAGGTGCATTTGGCTTATGCCTAAACAAGAACTTCTTTTTTTTAAATAATGCCGTGTTTATCTTTAAGAAACATAAGATGTAGGGCCAAATCAGATTTTGCTCAAAAGGAATGAAGGAATGCATAAATAAATGTATTAGTACCTAGTTGAACAATATTGTTTTGAATTCTGTAGGGTTTTTTTTTTTTTTTTAAATAATGATTGAGAATATTAGCAGGTAAGCTCTTCCAGTAGAAATGGCTCCTTAGGATGAAAATGGAGTGTGAGGGAAATATTACAGGACTAGAAAAAAAAATTTTGCAGAGAACCAGAGACAGAAAGGAGGAAAGAGATCTTAAAGTGTTTTACATTTATTTTCCTAGCCCTTGTACAGCCAAGACACCCCAAAACAAAAACACTACAGAAAGCTCATGGGAGTCTGAGGTGTATTGTAACTGTGAAATCTTAATCTATACATCTTGGAACAAAAAGTATCTTGGAATATTCTGCCTAGAAACCTATGGAATAACAAGAGTTGGTCATCTGGGCTCCAAGTTTTCCCATTGGTACAGACCTCTTATTTTTCTGTCTTCCTAGTCTGATGGTGGTGTGTCCATTTGGCTGGGGAACATTTCTGTTTTTAGAAACAACCTATAACGCTTTTTCTGCATCTTTTCTTCCCACAAATTTTTTTCACTTCTGACTCTATAAGTACTTCATTGCTCAGACTTTGTTTTTAAAACAAGGAGTAATTCTATTGTCAGTAGATGCTGCCCTGCTGCACTGGGCTGTGCATTATTGGTGGCCTTTTGATGCAGCATCAGACACCTAAATCTTAGGTGTCTCTTCCTGATATTAGAAAAATGCCAATTAAAGAGGTGATGATTGAGGAAGACCTAATTAACAGAGGTCTCATCATGCAACTAAGATATACTATAGATTTATCTTTCTGCCTTCCCTCCCCTTCAGATTGCAGACACAGATATAAAACTTAAATTGTCACAAGGTGCAAAGTGATTTACAGAGGGAGTTGTGTGTCCAGGCTAAGAATATCCACAGATATTTTTGATAGCCACAGCAGAACACAATATTCTGTAATTCTGGACAGAATTGAAGGGTGTTCTTACATGCCTGGTTAACAGAGCTGCTGTGAATCCTTGTCTTCATGTCTTCGAACATGAGGTATAAGGAAAAAATCCTGTTTAAGGGATTTTTACCTTAGTCTTGATCAATTATTTGCTACAGGGGCTCAGAAATGAGAAAATAGCAGAAAAATATATCTGCGTTATCCCATGTTCAAAATACTGGTCAGACAACAAACAAGTATAACTTGATATTTTCTTTATATATTATGAATTTATAAAGTGGAGAAGAGTGAGTAAAATAATTAATGCTAAAATGTATATGACATCTATTCCTGTGAGTAGTATGGACTTCGCTTACAAAACCAGCAGGTCTCAGATGATTTTTGTGCAAGGTTGCTTTTTAAATGAACCAAGTGTCTACTCAGCCCACCTATGGACCAAAGGTCATTGCGTTATGTAGGATACGAAAATATGTATTTATCCGTGATCCTGATAGTGCAAAATAGTGGGTTTGAATATGCAAGCAAGGCCTGTGTGTTTGTGTGTGCAGTAAGCAGGGATGGTTTGTGTTTGTGTGTGTACACAAACATGTTCACTTGTGTACACATACCGATAGAACAAGCAGAGACAACACCATGCACAGAGCTGTCGAAACTCGTTTCCAGCTTCCAATCCTGTTTACAGCCTCTGGGCATTATTATAATGTAAATAACAAAGGGGGGGGGGGCAGGGAGGGGCAAAGATCTCCACTACAGTTCCTTATTTAGGGCATTTTTCACACTGCTTTATCATATGGTAAATTTATTTCCATGATGGACAGCACTGGGCAGGACACGGCTGACGTGTCAGCTTCTGGTTTGACAGCTGTTGCTGGATTGAATTGGGCTTTCTAGAAGTCAAATCCAAAGCTTGGTCTATAGTGATTTTTGTCAGATATTCCGATTTCCTAGTATTTAATATCTTTTTTTCCTAGTTCATTTTGGCTGTATTTATTTTCTTTTTTTTTTCCCCCAATTTTTGCTTTCTGTTATTTACGCAAGCCAGAACTTCAGCACCTCCCCTTATCCTCATGTTGAGAGATTTACTATTCCTATAGAGAACTGAGAATCCCTTTTATACATATAGACCCAATAGGAATTTCTCTGATCACTGAAGCCTTGATTCTTCCAGACAATATTATACTCCTCACGACTTGACATATAAAATCAATATGTGTAATTTTAAGCAACATTTTCAGTAATTACTATTTGTTCAGTACAGAATGTGCAGAAATGTTTCAGCAGTCAGATCTAAGCCTTTGAACTTGCATATCTTAAATAAAACAGTTAATAAAAAGTGAATCTTGGTGATACCCCAAAGAGGGTCCATTTTACATGACCTTCTCCTCCACTGTACATAAGGTTTGATACAAGCCTGTTACAAGGTTCCAGGGATTGCACATCTTTTAATAAAGAAATATGAATGGAAATTTAAAGGGCTCTCCAGAGTTACTGGTTCATCAACTAATTAGAATTTATCAGCAATGAAAAACGTGATGTATAATTGTTACTTAATGTTTATAAATGTATTTGATACAAAATGCCTATGCATGAAATGCATTTATATGTATTTAATGTTGAGTCTACATTTAGCTTATGTGTATTTTAAGATTTGGGAGTAATACAGAGAATAGAAATTGTTTTTTATTTCAACCAGAAAAAATATGAATTAAAGTTGGCTGAGGTTGCCAAATTCCTTAGTTACACTTACTTATTTATTAAATCTGTTCACAACGTGACTTAAGAATATAATAGTTAAAAAAATAAAAAGTAGTATTTGGCAGCTTTAAATTAGCGTGAGTCCAGGGATGATTTATTGAAGCACTGAAACAGTGCCAATCACAGAGCCATCTAAATCCTTCCCTGCTTTTGTGTCATTCACAAGTAGAGCACTTATTGTCTGTTTTCAATTTCTAGTCTACATTCCTGCTCTATGCCCTCAGTTTGGATACAGAAGATCTGGAAATACCTGATGGCAAATCTGAACTTTCTTGAAGCTTACAGATTAATTTTTTAATTCCTCATAAATCAATTAGTAATTATTAATATTACAGCATGAAACTAAGCATTAAGAGAATATCTAAATTATAAAATACAGGAAATTAAGTGGTACATGAGTTGCATTCTTTCTTTCTGGGTAGAAGGGCATAGCATGACTATCAAAGCTCAGCCATGGGTGACTCCCAATAAGCACTCTGTCAAATGCATGAGCAGCTCTGCTGTGCTGTGGGGATGGAGCTGCTGAACAGTCAGCACTGAGCTAAAGGACATTGCCTCAAAAGCTGTTAACTTACCACTACCACAGGATACACAGTTAATAACAAAAACATCTGCATAGGCATTCTTGGGTGCTGTAATTAAACTGATAATCTGCAGTGACAGATATCTGTGATGAAGGGATCTGCCATTAGTGGATTTTTTTCTTTAGTGATCATCTGTATATCTGTAGCATCTGGCTGAAGAATAAAGCTCCACGCTTAAAATCCAATTGGCACTTTTTATGAAAGTAAAAAAGCGCTATATTCCTTTGTTAGGAAATACTTTCAAACAGCAAAATTGGTAGTTTTCCCTACCTTTTTGGCAAACTGAATAGCAAAAATCATGACCAGTGTTAGTTTTGTCATCACCAATCCATGCAGCAAATGTACAAACATAGAACAAGTTTCTTTTGAAAAAAAATTACTGCTCTGTATATGACATAAGTAATTGCTGGAAAAATCACTGAATTCTTAGTGTTATGGCTTGGATAGGAGTGTGATTTCTTTTAGCTCCACAATTCAACTTTCATTTTAATGGATATAAAATTCTCTGAAGCAAGAACCACGTCCTTTATTATAAATTCTTTGCATTATTACCAGATAATTTTCAAATGTCAGCTGTATTTCCCAGTCCCTATACAACTACGAATGGATGGGTACAAACTATACTGTTCTGGGTAGAATTTTGGGGACACAGAGGGCTGTGTTTGGTGTATGCAAGTTTCTATTCCTGCTGAAGGCTCCAAAAGCTCTTTCCTTGAGCAGTATTGAGCTGCTGACTGCAGATCAGAGGGTCACGTTCAGATCTTGTGTCCTGGAAGTTGTCCAGCTTCCGAACAGACACTCATAAATTCAAGGAGTCTGTTCTAATTCTGAGACCAGTTGGAAACTGCAGTAGCAGATGAGAGCTTGGACTGGATCGTGGGGAAATAAGATACTCAAAGAACAAACATGTTAATTTGAGATTACCTTAGTTAACCAAAACCCATTGGGAATGTTCTTTACTTAGCTAGGATTGCCCACAGTGATGAGGAATTTTCCACAATAAGGATGACTGCTTTTGCTAATGGGTTCAACCAGTGTTAATATCTGGGTTTGGGTTGTTTGGGGTTTTTTTGGTAAAGAGTTTCTTCCGTTGCAAAGATAATTAGCAATTAAGTATATTGTAGTAACAACTGTAGTAGATTACTATAGAAATGTTAACAAACCTTTATTTTAGCAGGTGTTTATATCTAGATTATGGACCATACAGATTTTGGTCTTTTCCTGATTGATGTGTAAAGCAGAAGGATGAATAGAGGTGGGGTTTTATTTTAAAATTTCCATATTCTTTAATGATAAATCAGTGCTGCTTTTGGAGAGGATTTTTTGAGTATTTTGAGGGAGAATTGCTTTCAACTCGTGTTCTTTATTGTCATGGGTCAATGTGGTCTATATTTTACAAATCTTTCTTCATTGGTGGTCATTACGAACTATTTTCACTTTCTTCTTGTTATGATATGTAACAAATTAAGAAAGTAAATGCCTTAGGCTAGATGGAAATCTGTAATAAGTCATCATACATACATCATAAATGCTATGATCGTGGTTCAGAAACCCTGCGGAAATTCTGGCCTGAAGTATTTTGGGAAATGTTTCCAAAATCTGCTGTGCTCTTTTCTTCTTCCAGATTAGTGGTTTCTCTCAGAGCACAGGTTAAGTTTCTAATTTTTTTTTCCAGTTCTATGCTAAATTAGTGACGTGCTTCAAAATTCACTGTGCATGAAAGCAAAGTTTTTATTAGTTATTTGTATAAAAAGATAACCAACAGCTAAGCCATGAGATTACTAATACCATGGTGTGACTCTTGTTTCCAAACACAGTCACCCATCCAAAAGGTGGTGTGATGCCAGTTTCAGAGACTCTAACGTGAGGTGCAGACTGCAGAGCCCAGGGGAGCAGGACTGCAGGGCTCCAGCTCTTCTGGCTGTGGGGTCTGGGAGCCAAGGAGGTGCCTGCTCTGGATGGTCACTCTTGGCCACTTCTCTGCTGTCCCCTGGGCAGTGGGAGCTGCCACTCCCTGTGCTGTGGCTTGGCTGGGCAGGTGACAGCTCTCTCCAGCTGTGTTTCCCAGCATTATCAGCACTGCTGAAGTGCAGGATTCCTTCAGGCCGCTGTGCTCAGGAAAAGCTGGACAGTTGCTGGAGCTGCCTTTTGCCCATGGAGCAGCAGCAGCAGCAGCAGGAAAATGCAAGTTCCACTTTCCCTGCCAGGACCCCTGGTGTGAGGCAGGTCTGGGTGGCACACGGTTCCCATCAGGATCACACCAGCCCTGGGTCATGTGTCCCACGGGAATGTCAGGAAAACACCAGCAGTGAAATGATGGAAAACTAATCATCTGGTTTGCCTGTACTTCTGAGAGATTGCTTTGTAAGCGGTGTGACATCTTGCTGTGGGTGTCAGAATACTTGTGACATTCTGTAAGTGAGGAGTTCTGTGTGGGTGACACGGTGACTGAAATGTTGTACCTCAGCACTGCCCTGATTGCCTGCACAAGTGCCTCTGTGTGTGTGCCTTTCAGACTCTTGTAGAAAAGTGCCTGGGCACACAGATAAGAGAGAGATCTGCTTCCTTTCCCTAGGATTTGGTATTTGTTGCTAGTTTGGGCCTCAGTGTCTTCTAGTGTATAAAAATTATCTATGTGCGGATAATTAGGAACATTTTTGTTGAAAAATTGAAAATTGTTTCCAAAAAGATGTTTTGAAGGATGCAATACAGTGTGCAAATTCAGGTCAGGCTTGGTGAACAGATGTGCGCTTTCTTTGAAAAAGAGGGTTTTTTTAAAGTTTTAAATATTTGTTTGTTCTATAGATGAGGGAAATTAGGATGAATTCATAGACAAGCACAGCAGGTTTTGACCCTGTGTGCACAAACCAGCATATACTTTTGCATTTTTTTCTTTTATAATATGTCTAACTTCGCTACATGTTTGTATGAATTTACATACATTTCATATACATATGGTCTGTCATTTAATTCTCCGCTGCGTCATTACACAAGAATGCCAAAGCTGATTCTAATTGTTCAGCAAACTAAAGGAATTTAGGGAGGTTGCCTAGAAATTCAATGTTACTTAAATAAAATACACATGTATTTTAAACCTTTTAACAGACACGTTCTGTGCCATACCCCCTCTACTAATATTAAAATAAGACTTATCAGCACAAGCTGCATAAGGTTGTGCTGCTGGAGCCAAATCCTGGGATCAGCATCCAGGCCACGAGCCTGCAATCAGTTACACTTATGTTGAACTTCATGCACATTTGTCATTCTTTTGAAATCAGCAGGATTATTCACCTCCATAAGACAAGTATGTGTGGAACTGATTCCATGAGCAGACCCTCCATTTTTATTGGCTTTGTTGTGAATCTGAGAGCAGGAAGGAAAAAAAAAAAATCTGCATTAGGACCACAGAATTTAGCTCCCAGGGATCACACTGGGGACAAAACTGTGGCACTCGGGCTGCTGGTGTCAGTGCAGGAGAAAAGGATCACACGGACACGCATGGCCAGTGGTGGGAGGTGTGTTCTGGGGAATAAAAGAGATTATGGAGAACAAGAGAGTGGAAAGTTATTCCATTGGTTCCCTGTCTGAGCTGAACCTTTTGAGCTCCTGTGAAAAATCACAAGCACATCACGAAATGGTAGGAATGGTAGGAAAACAGTAGAAGAAGTGTAGAAGGAAGGATTAGAAAGATTTTTTTTTTTTTTTTTGGTTTGTAAGTTCATAACATCTGTATCTGGTAAATATTTTGATCCCAGAGTTTCCCAAGCAGTTTAGTTGAACCTGCAGAAGGATGTTTTTTGGCTCATGCTAAATGATAATGTTAATATCATGTAGGAAACATTTTATCCTCCCTAGACAGTGATTTTTTACATCACTCCTGGAAGTGCTGTATGCAGTTTTCAGAGTCATGTGCAGTAGTTACAGAATCCTTTGTTATCTGTGCCAGTATTTAGCAATAAAATTTTAAATGTATGTGTAAATATGATATTAATGATCTGGTTTCCTTTGATCCTTAAGGAATTTTTGTTTGCATATTTGGGATTGAGTATTTTCCTAATAACATGCATGCCCTGCCTTCACTGCCCAAATAAAAGTCCAATAGCAGCTCTGAGGAGGTTGGAGAGGCTAAATGAAATCTTGTTGCATTGGATGAACATAACTGCTGCAGGTAATTAATGCTTTTGATTTTGAAGAATGAGTTCAAGCACTTGAGGGAATTTGGAACAATATTTTATGTTTTATTCCAACTAGTAATGTAGAAAGGAAATGAAATAAGACTAATTTTATTTTCCATTTTTGCTGTCTCTCCTCTCTCTGTGTTCTTTCTCTTGTTGAAAAACTATTGTCATTTATGTCATTAAAACACAGAATTATTGCCCCCAGACTTTCAGTGAACCACAGCTGTTGACCTTTTTTGTCAAAAGCTTTGAATACAAAGCTACATTGGGAACATTTGTAGCCTGTGGACCATGACAGTACTGTAGACTTCTCTCCTGTCCTGACAGAAGAGAGTGCCAGAGGGTGTGCTCACATAGTGACTACATTATTTTCTGGCAATTGTAGTAAAGATTTCCTTGCTTTGGGTTTTTCTGACTCCTCTCAAGTGTACAGTCATCCTTCAAACCTATTATACCACCTTCTGAATGATGTGGCTTTGTCCCTTAGGCTACATAATCCATTGTGTAAAATGTTTACCAGTCCTGTACAGATATTAAATTAAGCATTGCAGCTTAACATGAAGTGTGTAGATACTTGAAGCTGGATTTAAAAGACATCTTGATTTCCTTGCTGTGTAATATTATATTACACTGAATGGGAAAGAGAGTTAAAAATTAACCTTTTCTAGTAAAAGAAGTGCTAATTTTCAGTGAAGCCTTTGAATATTAAAATAAAAAATAGTGAATACTAAGCATGTAAAAAATTCAAGATGTCTTCGCTTGAAATATGCCATAAACTCTCTTATTTTTCTGGCTGAATAAAATAAGGACTTGTGAGCAGTGCACACCAGCTGCTGCCTCTGTAAGGAAACCAAGTACTTTCCCACAGTACATGCTGTATATTTCATTCTTACAGCCTTTTATTTTGACAGGTAATCTTCATTCTTCTGCATATGGAGAGAAAATTTAGAGGATAAGTAAAAAGTAAAGGCAATATTCAGTGTGTTTCACAGTTTCTGTGAATTTACATAGAGCCGTATTTTTATTGACAAATATGAGCACATGTAAAGCTCTCTTTATAAATACATGGTCTACGTGTAGCATGAAATGTGAAGTTTGGACTTAATTTCTTCCTTCTCTGTGCAGCTGATATAAACTCAGTCTTTCTCTTGTGAGAGTATGAGGGAAACAGAAAGGGTGGTAGTGGAAGGGAATTCTGCTTTTTTTCTTAGGCTAATTTTCTCAGTGAAACTTGATCTGTCTTGGTAACATTTATGAGACTTTGTGAACAGAGAAGGAGCAATGTGATGTGAATACAAAAATCATGCATTTTCAATACAATTCATTAGATTTCACTGCAACTTATATACAGAAAAAAAAAAAAAAAAAAAAAAAAAACCCAAACCAAATCCTTTCATAACTGAGGTTTCTAAGCATTACCATAATTGTAAGCATACACTTATTCTAAGTAGTCTTCCCTTAGAGAATAAACAGGTACATTTTTTTTTGAATCCACAGTCAAGTCCACTTAGAGGTGCAAGGAACAGAAATTGTACTTGCAATTCAACTGGTATTTTGAAATTTTTCTGGTGGAAAAGAGGCTGCCTTTCAGAAAACAGTTTTCTATGCACTTCCCCCTCCCATCCCCCCTTTCTATAATAGGACAATACACTTCTTTCAGCTGAGCCTCGAAGTTCTTGAATATCCTGAAAATCAAAATCAGGATTAAAGCTGGAAATGTATGCACGTATCCCAGAAAGTTTAACCTGTGACCCACAGGCTTCTGGTCACTCCAGATCCCAGCAAACAAAGTTAGGCACATCAGGCCACAGTGATTAAACAGGAATGCAGGCTCCTCTGCCTTAGGTAAAACCATAGAACTACAGAAATGTCCAAAAGACTTTGTAGCAAAAAGGATGAAGAGTAGCAACAGGCACTGAAGACATGATTTAAGACCATTTCATCCAATAACCTCTTCTAAATTTACAGCAATTTTACTGAAAGACCTGAGTGTTGGAAATGTCTACAGCTATTTATAATTAGAATACATGTTGTCCAATTATACTTTTATATCTTATACAAGAGTATAGTAGCTGGTAAGGGAAATGACATCAGATGACTCAAGGGTGTGTGATAGGATGTGGATCTCTGGCTGAGGATGCCCTTCAAAGCCCAGGGATGAGCGAGGGTTCCTCAGTGCTGAAGACTGTGATGGGAAAAGGGAGTAGGAGCATTAGGACGTTGGCTCCTGACACTGATTCTGAACAAAGCACTTACATTGAGTCAGATTTATGGCAGTATTTGGGTAGAAAAAGTGCATTGTTTCCACTCAAATACATCTTGTTTTATTAATTTAATAGACTTTTATACTAACAAGAGGTACAAATTTCTTCCTTTTCTTTCGGTAGCTGACACAGTATATCTATTTTATTTTCACTGCAATTGCAGGGAGATTGGCACAAACCCCACTATATGAAAGGAATAAAATGCTAGTTGTATACATGAATTTACCTGTAGATTCTTTTTAATACACTAGGACAAAAAGGGAGGGTATATTCTGTTGCCATTAATGTGATCCTCTCATCCTGCAAAACTAAAGCTAGAAACAATTATAATATATAAAAAATAACACGAGGATTTGTTATTGGACAACATGGCAGTGGAAATAGGTATGGACTAAGTAAAGAGGTTAAAGCAGTACATTAAGTAATGCAAGAGGAATCACACAGAGAGCTGAGAACTGCAGTTCAAAGTAACTGGCATCTAGGAAGTGGAGGTCAAATCCAGCTAGGATTTGGAGATCTGAGAGTACCATACCTTTCATACTGGTATTTTCTAATTATATTGGTTAGGTAATTAATGTTAATCTCTAGAAACCAAAAAACACCTAGTGTGTTTTGAAAACAGAAGTTTAAACACAAGGGTGACGTATTCTTAATATAAATGTCTTTTTTTTTTCTTTAACCCAAAAAACCCCTGTTCAACACACTTAATTTTGGCAGTTATTTCAAAGTCTTGATAATATGAAAGGGGCAAGTGTCTTCCTGAGCTAAACTGTCAGGGATCCTTCTATCAACACCTGTTGCCTGAGGCTGCTTTGTCCCAGCCCAGGCTGTCCTTTGCTTGGCATCCTTACATAAAAATTGTCTTCCTCCGACTCTTTTGACAGGGATTTTTAAAAAACTACTTCTGTCTGAAAACACAGAAGGTTTAGGTTGGCTAATCTTCCTCCTTTCTGAGGGTCTCTCCCATGACTCTCTCCTATGTCACAATTTTCTCCTGTTTTTTGAATAAATATCCATTATCTCCCAACTGCCACTTTTTTCTACAGGTGGCTTTCTGTGACCCAAAAGTGTTTGCAAGAGACCTCGGCAGAGTATAAATCCATGGGGCATGGCCTTATTTTGGGGAAGAACTCAGAAGTCCAAGAATACAGGTCAGAAAAAAGGCAGAATTGCTGAGTCCTGCAAAGGTGGGGTTCCCTCTGCAGAGCAGGGTACAGCAAACATGGGAGAACTTGGAATGGTGAGGGCAGAGTTGGAAAAGGTGTGAGAAAGAGGAATCCAGACTTTAAGGTTTCTATGAATGCATGAGATGGGAGATTTCAATCCCTGCTCTTGTTACCTAAATGTATTCATTACTTTGTTGTGCATTTCATCTCCTGAATCTTTTCAAGGTGATCTTTATCACCTTATTAAGTACTTTTTTTTTTTTCTGAGAAAAGGAGTCTCTGTATCCAGAAAGAAAAAATGTTTTACTGCTATTACGGAAGTTTGTGGGAGGAAAAAAAAATCATTAGAGCATTGTTTGTGAAACACAGGGTTAAATTTTTGAGGTCGTATGGGGGATGTTAAACACTGACAAATATCCCAACTCATATGTGCCTCTCTGCTTTGCACTCAGTGTTCTCTTTTGTTTCCCAAAACTGAGCTTTATCAGGAAATTACTGTGTTATTTTGTTACTGTGCTAGTATCAGAAGCACATCAAGGCAAAAGAATTTTTTAGAAAAAAATTAGAAGAGACTGTAAAGTTAAAGACAGTGGTCAATCTTTAATGACAAAATGTTAATAATAAAAATAAGAAAATAAGTCTCTCTGGAAGAAGTAGGAAACAAGTAGGAATTAACTGGCAAATTTTCTCCCCATGTGATATTCTTGAAAAACAAAAAACAATAATGAAAACAAATTAATTATTTGTCATGTTATAAACTAGATTCGTAGGCTGAGATATTATTAAATTCTTGACAAAATTGAAATCAGTATATATATGTATTGCCAAAATAAAATACAAGGATGACAGATTCATAATATGAGCAAAGGAACATTTTTTTGAGCATATTAGATGCAAAAACATTGGAAACTATTCATCTGATTTAATTGTAACCTTTTGCCAAAAACATTAATGCATTACCTTTGAAGAGTAATTGGTATAAAGAATATCCTCAAAGAGGAGCATTTCCACATGCATAGCCTTTATTTTGCCCTCATTAAACTTTACTCTGAGTTGAATATTTCCTGTCTATAGCATAAGGATTATTCTTGTTCTGCAAACATCTTAACCTATTAGTTTTGTCACATTATGTTCTCTGATGCCTTTTCCAGATGTAAATCACTTAATGACAATCAAAGGGAATGTTTAAACCCTTTAATGTTTTCAGGTTTGCCTTTCTCCTTTGTTTAACCAGGCAGGTTGGAAGCTCATTCTGGTCAGCCTGTTCATCAGGTGAAATGGGCACATTTTTAAGCATTAATTGCTTTCAGGCTGAATAGGAATATGTACAATATGTACAGTGCAACTAAAGTTCAACACAACCATGAATTAAGGATGAATGCTAAGAATGGAAGGAACCTTGGGCTGTACTGTCATCTACACTGCTTTTAGTCCCAGCTTTGACTGAAGGAAATCCTGGTAGTTTAGCATCATATTTACCCATTTCTGTGTGACCCTGGCTTGCAGTCTTTCTCTGCAGCTTTGAATCAATACTTTTTTTGAGTTAGACATTAGCTATACATGCACCATGATGAATCCCTGGTCATTAGATGCTCTGACTGGATAAAATCGAGGCTTGTTGTTTTTATCAATTTCTATCATAGTCAAATGAACTGATGCCATTGTACATGAACTGAATTTATTTCCTCATGAGCTCAAGATCAACCAGATCCTTAGAAGTCAAGATGATGTCACAAAATGGAAGATATATTAAAAATAAAGTCTAGACTTACTATCTCTCTCTCTTCCCACCCTCTCTCCTTCCCCTCAACATCCTCTTTTCCCCGCCCACATTATCTCATGAACTTTGCTTCTCATCATAAATTTGTCTGATACTGACATTTCCAAGATAGTGAGTCTAGACTTCTGGAAACTCTGGAGACAAATGAAAAAGTCATCGAGGTGGTTCTTAAGTGTCTTGGGCAGTGTTCCCAGGGCACCTTTGACAATCAGTGTTACTTTCCCATTTGCACTCCACAGTCAGAGGTCTTCTCCATTAGCTGCTGCCTGAAGCTGACCCTATGGAGCAGCCAACGCCTGTGATAGGGATTTTGTGGGTGTGTGATCCAGTAGGACGTTTCCTTGACTTCTCATCGCCTCTATAGTCACAACAATTCTGAAGGATCTTTGCCATTTTTTTTTTTTTTTGTAAGCTGAAGGTTCCCACTCCTGAGGGATAATCCTGGCCACACAAAGCCTGGTAAAGGACATTGGCTGGTTTTGCTTATGATTAATTAGTCACTAGTAGCAGATATTAGATGTTCTTTGCAAATGTTGTACAGCCTCTGCTGTGAAAGCAGCTTTACCTGTTGTTATCCAGGGGACCTGAGTTTGATGTGCTTGGACACTCTCGTGCAGCTATAGTGAATGCTTTGGCTGGTATTCAGCAGGATTTTATTTGGGTTTTAGTTGTTTCATTACAGCTTGTAAAGTGCTGACAAAAGCCAAAGGAGCAGACTTGCACTAGAGATCTGTTTTGGTAAGACAGGAGCCCAAGGGCCACAAGAAGGGGCCAGGCTGCCTGCAGACACATGGTGTGCAAGCTCATTAAAAATATCTCCCTTGTTAATGTCTTTTATCACTTACTGCTAATGAGCCTTGGACAGACATAGCTTTGAGGGATGTCATATGGTTTTTTAAAAGAAGAGTTTTGTCTGACAGTTAGTGAGTTTGGAAGTTACAGCAGAGGATCTCAAAGCCTTGGCTAGGTTCCCCTTTTTTCATAGATATTATAATGCTTTGTGATTAAATAATGTCTAGAGATGAATATTCCAAGAGGTCAATTCTTCCAGGTGTCAGGTGTTTTCTGCCAACTAAAGAATGTGATTTTTGGGACATGAAGAAACACTGCACACCACAGGTCTCTAAGTGTGGCAAATGTCACATTTCCTTTTGTGAACTGGAATTGATGACATAAATAAGAGTTAAATACTCTTTGCATGTATATTTATATCCATTCTGAAAACTGCTAATTGCCAATGACTACATGTTTAGAGGTATAAAAATAGGTAGTATAATGATTTCTTCTTTTCAAAACCTACCAGCTCAAATGATTTAACAAAATTCTCAACTCTGCTGTGCTTTTTTCCCTGCTGTTGTGAGTGTCCACTGTCTATTGCCTATATTACACATAGCAGACTTGAGTATATTTATGAAGATGTTTCAGAGGTGTATTTGAGTGTCTGTAATGCAGTCACTGGTGCACAGAGATTGGGTTTACAGAGCTTTGGTTCACAAGTGCCTGGCTGCATGCAGCCTGCTGGCACTAGCATCAGTAGCATCAGCAAAGTCCTGCTCACTCACATTTCCCTGATGTCAGATGAGTTTTTGCTTCTGGTCAGCGCTGAGGAACCTGTGCAAAAGCTTTGATTCATCTGTCTGTGTGTCAGTTTTCAACCAGTTCCTCTTGTATCTGCTCTGCCCACGTGTTCCTTTGACCTTTCTGGGGAGGTTGATGTGTTTTTAAGTGTCCGCAAGTGAATTGTAATACATGCTAAAATTACATATTTTTGCAATATTTCTGCCAAAATGAACTACAGTGGATGGCTTGTGTCCACATTACTTCGGAATGTGCATGCTCATAAAATTTTACACCGGACATTTGACATTTTGCCAACATTCATTTGCTATCACATCACCATCATTTCCTACTTTCGACTTGTTAGTACCAAGTGCATGTACAAGCAGAGCTGTCTGCTGCTTAGGACGTGGTGCCTTTAGAGGGGAAGGGGAGATGAAGTCACAAAGTCTGTGTGAAGGTCTATATAAGCAGCATAGTAATGTTTGAGTTTTGTTCATCCTGCCTCAGACAACTGCATGAGATGGGTAAAAAAAAAAACCAAAATCCAAAATCCATAAGTAAACTTTCTGGTATTTCTGGTATTTGCATTCTAAGAGCTTATCTCTCATTAAGCTGAGGAAATTTTTTGCCAATACCAAGTGAGAGCTTCATTAATATGCACATAAGCTGTAGTCCAGGAAATTACAGGTCAGAGGCACCTCTGTTGTCTGAAGAATACAATGAAAAGATCTGTTTTCGTGATTCTTTTATTTTAAACAGTATTTCTTCCTTTAAACAGAATTATAACTAGAGAATGTAAAGGAATGTTGTCAAGGTAAACTATGTAGCTCCTGTTTGTAACTAATATTTTGGGATTCTGCAACAAGAGAGTAGCAAAATCTGTATTGACTTTAACACTTAGTTGAGTTGCACATTTTAGTTCATTTTGGCAATTACCTGAGCTGGTCTTTTTGTTCATAATTCTGTTTTATTCAGGTTCACAGCACAGGCTGGGGGCCCGCAATACAAAATAATTTCAATTAATATTTAGGTTATTTTTAAAATTTGAAGTAATTTCTACTCTACTACTTTCCAAAACGTCTTTTTCTGGTTGTTTTTTTTTTTTTCTAAGTATATAAAGTTACTACTATTGGACCTGATCTAAATGTGCAATATGGGAAATCTGCCATACACCTACACATTCATACCAGCAAAGCTCTGTACATCCACAGGGCTGGCAGGAGGATCAGATGGGCTTTTCTGGAAATGTACATCCTTGTTGTCAAGATGACCTTTAAAGGAGATGAACTTATAAGCCCTTAGTAGCAAGGTATTCTCAGTTGTAGGGGATATTTTGGAAAGAGAAGATTGGATTCTGAGAGGAAAGCATATGAAGTTAGGAGGAGAGAAAAAAAGTTTCTATTAGTCTGAAATAAAAGAAAAATATAGAGATAAATATAAGAGGGAATATGAGAAATATAAGAGGGAATAAAAGAGGAGTGGATGATCCCCAAAGCTTCTGATGATTCTTAAGCTGTCAAAATTTTTGTACTTTACCTGAACCATCTAGATTTTTATACTGATTTTCTATATTACGTCTGTATGAGCTCATGCTATAAGAAACAGAAGTACTTGAAAGAAAATGAACAAACAAGTCTGGTCTTTATTAGCAAAAGAAAACAAAGGACTAAAGCAAAATTAATCCCCTTTGTAACCATATAAAGTTAAGAGGCACAGCGTTATGAGACAAACAGCAGAACAATTGCATCTGAAGTCTGTAATAAGATTTACAGCATTATATTTGAAGTAGCTTAAAACCATATTTATGAATGTTTTGCATTTTATATGAATCTTATGAAAAGATATAATTTTTCCAAGGTTTCTCTATTTTAGGAGTAAAACCTATAGAAAAGGACAACTTGTTGCACTGCAGACTGTTCAAGATTTCCTTCTGACCTCCTTGTTGCTGGGCTTTGCTATTTAATTGCATTTATTTTGTGCCATCCAGTCACTGTCTGCTTAAAAGAGAAATGTCAGATGTTGCATGAGAGAGTCCACATTTCATGTACAGTGTTCTGTTGCTGACCTACCTCTGAAAACAGAAATGCTTCTTGTAGGGGTCTAGGGCATTATGGGGTCTTTGAGTATTTGAGTAACAGGTATGTGAGATAGAGCTGCTTGAATGCAGGAAAAAAGGGATTGTAACAAAAATAACTGTTTTGTAGTTGTTTCTTCTGAAACTCATGATAAATTCTTTGTAGCATCTCTTTTAGGCAGAAGCTTCTCTCCCCACCTTGCTTCTGGAAGGCCTCACCCCTCTTCATGGGTTCTTCCTGTGGTAAACAGGCCGTGGACAAACTATGAAATGCCATTTATTGCCACAGAGTTTGAGGGATTCACATTTTCCCACTAAAACAACACAATAGAATTCTATCCAGGACTGAGGATAGCAGGGCTAAAATTCAGGCTTTGGTACGATTTGGCACACTCCAACAGGGAGGCTGTGAGTCCTCTAAAGCTCATGCAGCCTAAAGCCAGCCCTGGGTCTTGACCAGGAATTATGCAAGTGCAGTGGATATCTTCTTTCTTCAATGTCTTTGTAAGTAAATAAAATCCCCGTGGGCTATTCTGAGAATGAGACAAATTCGAGTTAAATACCATCTGCATTATGTGTTTTAATATAAGGGTGGGTAGCAGTAAATATTATGTAACTATTAAGTTTTGGACAAAAAAGCAGTGCCTTGCTATCCCCTTGTTAGGCCCTTGTTCCCTGGGGTACTGAACACTCATTTTCCGTAGTAATAACTCACCCCATTAATTTCATCAAATGATTGCATCAGATAATACATTTTAGTTTGTGTAGCTTAAAACTAGTAATCCCAAGAGATTAATAAGGTTATAAAAGTAACGAGAATTAGTCCAATTTCATGAAGAGAAAGGATTATCATGGTACTATTTTTATTCTTGTTGTCAATCTATCAAAAGCATATACAAGGCAGAACTTAACCCTGAGTGATGTAGCAACAATTCAGGATTTCAAAACTTCCCAATTTCCAGAGATTCTGCTTTGCAATTGTGACTGTACAAAACAGAATGAAGATCTATGTCCAGTGCATTTATTCTATTATCTTTGCATCTTAAAACAAGGTGCAGTTAAAAATATAAAATAATTATCAGATACAATGCATGAAAATCCAGATATGTGGCATTGATAAATTGATTTGAACTGGTCACTTAACATGTAGTTCATCTAGAAAGAATTTCTGATGATGGATCTCTTGGACTTCTATTTTGAAAAAAGCAATGTTGATTAGTAGGGATCCAAGACAATTTTTTCTGACTTTTCACTTTATATTGTTTTGTTTTGTCCGAATAAATTTGCATACGTATCTTTGAAGTAAAGCATTGACTCTGTGTCTTCCAGAGATCTTTAATCTTGTTGTAAACAGAAAGTTAATTGTACTCTGTTTAATCTTACTGGGAATGCAGCTTTCAGGGTCCGTTTTTGTCCACATGGAACCATGGACAGTTGAAAATAAAAAATTCATGTATCAGTTCACCCATTCCATCTTCCTACTCCCTATGCAACAACTTCTGTTGTCATGTTCTCAAAGCTATTAATTTTGGATAATATCTCACCTTCAAAGACAGATTTTCAGTGTGTGCAAGACTGGAATCAAAACCATACAATAAGGAAGGGATGAGGCCTGAGTTAGGCCTGAGTTTTTAGCTGGAGTGGGCTCCGAGTGACTAATTTATGCTAATTTAAGGATCAACATTTCTTTGGGGTGGAAGATCACTGCAGGGAGCAAGGCCCTATAGTCCAACAGTTGTAGCAATGAGTGGGCCATTATTCTACTGTAGGAGGTGGAACAGACTGTGTCACCTCTGTGTTTGATGCTGCTTTCAGCTCTTTATTTGTCTTATCTGTTTAGAATGCTTCTCACTATGCTCCTGCAGCCATTCCAAAGGCTACTTATTATACAAATTTATGATAACTATGTAGTTGGTTACAGACCTATCCTCCCTTTGGAAGAAATATTTCTCTTCATCTCATATCCCACTGCAGAGCGAATATCTGGAAAGGCCCACATTGGCACTGACACATATTGTGCTTTTGACTTCAAGATAAATGAAAAGCAAACAAACATGTCTTTGTCTGACGAGTTTTGTCTTGGGCACACCCACCAATCCCTCATCAGCCAAGATAAATTGCTTCAGAGGGAGGACTTCCATGTTCACAGAAGGAATGCAGAAATTCTTTCTATTTTGTACATTCTTGGCGTCTTTCCTTTGTTATCAATTTCACGTCCTCTTTGTGTTTTGAAGCTCTGCTTGGGAAAAGAGGTTATAAATATTAAAGCTCTGCACAAATTCTTAAGAATTATTTGGGATTTTTTTTGTTTTGTTTTGTCTTAAATATTCTTTGTTTCTGCTATTTTTAGCTCAAAGCTATGCTTCCTCATCCAAGCAGTGTATTTTTAGCTTGTCCAAATAGTTGAAAATGTTGTTATTCATTAGACAGAGATTACTTTTGGCTTTCTTCTTTTCCAATTCTGTTGTAGTATTATCAGCACTGAGAAACACACACTTAAAGCAGAGTTTGCACATATTATATGAAAGATAGAGAATTTCTATTTTGAAAGTACTTTAATGAATCCCTTACCATAAACAGCAAGAGTTTTAAAGTACTCGAATGTGTGTCTTAGGTTGGACTTCATGAAGAAACATCCAAAGACTTTGTTCATAGTTGCCTAGGACTTTGTAATTAAAAATTTTAATATGATCAGGCTGTGCTTGATTCAGTTTCTGTATCGCTGTAGACAATGCAAATATGTTTCTGGCATGACTTGAATTAGATGAGAATTTCTATTTTCCCCTCTCATAAACATTTACAGCAGTTATTGGCACATACCTGAAAGGTCGTGATTTCAACATTTAACTAGGGGCAAATACATATATTATATTGAACCTCTAGCTGTGGACCCCATTTTTTAGCTCACATCCCTTTTTGCACTGTTCTAGAAAAAAGTTACCTGGAACTTTTACACATAAACTTCTCCACAACTCCTGTATTTTGTTTGTAAATAAATGGACCCTTTTCCCTCACGTGTGTGGGGAATGTACAGCTCCCTGTGTCAATTCCCACCATCACCTGAAGCTCCAGAGGGGAACAGTGGGAAAGGATATGGAGTAAGCAATAAAAGGAATAGTCCAAGTGCAAAGCAAAAGAAAAAAAGAGTACTTTCTATAATTGGAAGGTCCATAAATTACTGTAGCCCTGGGGTCAAATAGTTGTGTGTGGAATTGCTGGACCATGTAAGCAGCTCCTAATTAAAACCATGTAAATGCTCCAACAATCAAGCTATCATTTTACACTGATAGTGGTACCTGCTTCCAAGGAGGGAAAGCACATGTGCATTGATAAGGATACCCTAAGGTAGATTCCCACAAACGTAGCCCTTCTCCACACAAATATTTCCTTGAAGGCATCCTTTCAGGTAAACTTCGCAGATTTTCAGCCAGGCACCTGTATCCTGCCGTTAGGACTGCTCCAACACTAATGGAAAAAAGCCTACATGAAATACAGAAAATTTCCCTGCTGGTTGCTCCATTATTTGATGTTTTAGCCTGCAGTGCAGTAGGAGCAGTGTGGTTTGCCCCTGTGAAGGGAGCAGCAAATATCCCAGGGGATCCTCCAGAGCCACAAAGCCATCCTCAGGGTGATGGGTGCTCCTGCACGACCTCTGCACTTCAGTCTTCCCTCTTCCAGTTTCTCAGGCGCGGGGAGGAGGGAAGGAGCTGCTCAGCAGTGGTGGTTTGCTCATAGTTTAATTAATCCTCAATGGCGTTCAGTTTTTGGCAGCCTTCCAGTGGAGTTCAGCAGGGATGGTGGATATCACTCGTGCCTGTACCTGCCTTCTTCCTCTTCCAGAGCTGGGGAATTGCTCTGCAGGCTCAGAAGCAGCAGTGCCAGCCCTCAGTCCCCTCAGTGTGCCCTGGCACAGAGGGGCCCTCAGGTGTGAGTCTGCTGCTGCCTTTGTTTAACAAGCTGGGCTAACCCCTGCTTTTCTTCTAATGCAGCCTTCCCTCTCTACTTGCCTGGGATGTTCTATCTCTTCTCTCTTGGCCTCTCTCTGTCTCTGTATTTAAATTCAGTTTTTCGATTTTCCCTGTGCTTTTCCCTTCCAATTTTCAATTGTAACTGTTATGATCAGCTGCTGCTTTGTTCTTCCCTCTGATCCTTTCACCGCCCTGCTGAGGTGAGGTCCCTCATTCTTCAGCCCCACGTGATCTGAGTGGGTGAGCAGGCAGCAGATGACAGAATTAATTTGCAGGTGTCTCCCTCCTTTTGCTTTTGACATCCTGTCATTTGCCATGTCCTTATGTCTAGGGGGTTATTTGTCAGTGTTGTGCAATCCTTTTCTAGGTTAGCATTGAGCAATCTTAATTATTTCACAGATAATCTTTATGTAAGGAGGTATTTGTTGAGGAAAAAGACTTTCAAATCTATTTCCTTTAAAAACAGTTGAGTACAGCAAAATGGAAAAGGCAGAGAAGCAGTGGCATAATTTCATGGCTTGTCTGCAGCTCCTCTAAGCCATGAGAACGTAGTTTGCAACAGAACAAAAATGTACAACTTGAAAAAGTAAAGATATTAACAGTAAGATCCACTGCTGTGTGTTCCTTTCTAATCTTAGGAGATGACATATGAAGGGTTTGGTCTCCTGTGCACACAGCTGCCTCCTGGTGAGGTGGGGCATGTCTGTTTGCAGAGGTGCAGGGTGGTTGACTTATATGTGAACTTCTTCTTTGCACTCTCATTTGTTTACAAAAACTGGGAGGATTTCCTACATGTATTAAGTGCACACTTCAATGTAATCATATTTATTTAATTGCTGTTTAATTTCCTTTTCAAGATTCTAGTGAGCTTTTTATTATTTGTTGGGGGTTTTTTTCTAATTCTGTTGGGTGATCCACCAAAAAATTCATTGTTCTTAATCATTGATGTCCTGCCTCACTTTGGGAGAAGAATGGAAATAAAAATGTCCAGAACTGTAGGTCTTGTGAAAGGCTTCATCTTTGAGCACTATAGATATTATTTCCTTGGAATACTTCAGTTATGCCTAGCCTTAGGGGAAATCATCTTTCTCCTTAAAGAGTTTCTTTTCATTGTTTTAAACATTTCTGAGAATGACAAGTGAGATTAGGTGAACACAATACACATTTGGAAAAAGGAAGGAAGAATAAGAAATCTAAATGACATGAGCACCAATATTCCTTTTTATGGGCTTCATGCAATATGTTGTGGTATGATTATAAAGAGCAGGTATTGCTAACAAGTCATTAGAAGGAGACTCCATTTTCTTTAACTGTGGCCTTAAATGCATAAAGTTTTTAGCAAAATAAATGTGTGCACATCTGTGATGTAATAGCAAAAGGAAATAACAGCTGGAAACAAATTTGCAATTCTTCAGTGCTCACTCTGAATGATAGTTGATTTTTATGTTCAATATTACAGTTCATATCTGGCAGGGAAATAAGAATCCAAAGTGAATTATTAAAAAAACAGAAATATTTGTCTTGATTTTTTTCCTTAAGTTTTCAGATTCTGTGCTGAAACTGTTGCTGTAAATTATGAATAGCATCTAGAATTTAATATGGTTGCAGGCCACATTTCAAGACTGAATGGATTGATGATAATTTATTCTTCATAAATTACATAAACGTTCAGATTCCTTTCACTGGTTGCATGTTACCACTGACTTTAGTTGGAATTATTGGTGCTATGATTCTTTGAAAACCAGGGCAAACACAGTGTTGTGAAATGCTCTTTGTGGGCTGGTTTGCAGACAGATGTGCAAAATTCAGTTCTGACACAACCAGAAATCTCCAGGAAGCCCCATTCTCTCCCAGCATCTTTGTGGGAAGATGGTCTCTTTTCTACAAACCTATTTCCAAGCATCCCAGATTGTTCAAATTGTATTTCACACCATGAGAGGCTTTTACAACAAAGCTGAGATCCTTTCTGTGAAATCGCAAAAGTTTTAACACACTTGTGCTGGTGCTTGGTTTGCTTTTTAAACTAACTCTCTGATAAATCACCCTTTTAATATTAACCTAAAGATGGGCCCAGCAAAGCTGAACAAGCTGAGTTAGCTTTGAGAAGGGACAGAGCATTGGACCAGCTGGGGAGGGTGACAGGGTGAATGCTTAAGCCAACCTGTCTAGTAAGGGCATCTGTCACAGTTCTCCCTGTCACAGAAGGCTCTTTTACATGCTCTATTTATAATGCCGTGTTGCCATTTTATTGTGCCTTTAACAGCTATGCAAGGGTGATTAAAAACAGTCCCCAAGTTTCCTGTGTCACTTTTCACTCATCATCACTGCTCTGAATGGTAACAGTTCAAACCTTTCCATGCCCCTTAGCTAATGCCTGTTAAGAACATAACATTGGCCTCTTTCTTTTTATTGCAAACTTCATGAATCTGTATTATTAATTTTTCATTGTCAGGCTTATGGGAACGATCCAAGTCTGGAAATTTAAATAACAATTAATCTTCCTTGTTTTCTGGTCTTTGAATTCGTCTGTGCAAAACTCTACTTGACACAGCATTACTCTAGAATTAGTTTCAGTGCCTTTGCCTAGCAACACAAATACGTTTTACACTTTCCAGGTTTCTCCTGTTAACTTCTAAAGCTGATTGTTGTCCCCGGCACATCTTTGTTTGCTGTTTATTTGTTACTAGGTGTCGTGGCTCTGGATATGCTCCCCGGGCTGGATGCTCCCCAGGCTGTGTCTGTGGGTCCCAGCAGGCTGGGGCTGTGCTCTCTCAATGTCCCTGACCCTGAGCAGAGCCCAGCTCTGCCTTTGGCTCGGGGCTGTCCCCAGCTCGCTCCCCTGGCTGCTCAGACCCGCTCTCGGCTGCCGGGGCCTGTGCTTGTGCTGCATCTCCAGGAGGAACCTCGTGCTCCCACAAAACTCAAATATTTGCACTGTTCTTCTTCAGGCTGAGATGGAAATTTTCGCTCTGAACTTTTGACATTGCGCAGAATGTGCTGAATCCAAAATATAGAAACATCTCTACGTCCTTGCATCACTTTCTTCCCGCGTTAGGAGCACAGCTTTTAGAGGGGGGCACGGGCCCTCTTTGCAGCGTTTCTTGCTGCCAGCCAACTCCCCTTCACCTTTGCCCCTACACAGTAAGGAGGGTTTATTCTTTGGCCCAAAGCCTGTGCCTTTGGTCATCCCTCTCCTGCTTTTTGCATCATGTGTCTTCTTGACCCACCCTATCTTCATGGATTTAGAAACAGTGTTCAGTGCTGTGCTCCCTTCAGATTGCCCCAGGAGGGTGGTTCTGCGTTCTCAGGCAATCCTTAGCAAACTCGCTGCCCAGCTCAGCACATTCTTGGAGTGTTAGCAACATCTTTGCTTGTTCTGTAGTTTCTCTGGAACAGAGGTGTCAGAGGACAGTGTCCTCATCAGATTTACTTGGGGTGTGGAATGGAGGGGAAAGAGCGAGGACGTGAGGGCACGGCACAGGTTTGTCCCTGCCTGTCTGAGGCTCAGTGAGAGCTGGCATCGGTGTTTTTCCTGGTAGCATCTGTCCCCTGTGTCCCTTCCTGAGTCACTGGCTGCTTCCCAGAGCGCTGCTGCTGGGGGTTTCCTTGAAGGCCCCAGGGACTTTGCACCCCAGGGACTGTGTCCTGCCCAGGCAGGGAAGCAGCACTGGAGCTGGACTAAAGCACTGGAGACCCTGGGGCTGGGCTGAGCTCCAGCATCGTACTGGAGGTGTGGGACAGCTGCTGCTGGCAGCACGCAGTGACTCAGGAGGGAGGAAAGTGGCAGCAGGTAAATCAGTGCAGGTTGCTCAGTGAGAGCCCCACAGCCACACCCCAGATTTGTCATTTCTGAGCTGCCACCAACACATTCTGCACCCAGCTGATGGCAACAGTGGTGGGAGCCCTGAGCTTAGCCCAGCCTGATTTTCCTGCCTGTGTCTTCTCCTCTTGCTGCTGGCCTGGTCACAGCCCCAGAGGTGTCACCCATCGCAGCCCCTCACACAGAGAGGATTTTAAACAGGGACAAGTGGGACAGAGCTGTGAGTGGAGCCTGTGCTGAGCTGTCTGCGAGGGGCTGGTGCTCATGGTGGCCCTCAGTGTTTATATTTCCTTGAGAGAGTAAATCCCTTTCAGGAACATAAATGAAATGTTACTGTAGAACGTCCTGAGCGTGTGTGTGGGTGTGTGGTTTTGGTGGTTTTGCATAATGTACGTGATTCTCAGTTTTGTTGATTTTTAACGTTGTGCTGTGTATGTTACACATGTGGGGTTACCTATTTGTTCTTTCTGTGGACAAAAAGAAGGCATTTGACTGGGGATTGCTTTTTAGTGCACATGCCTCTGCTACACACACATTCATGAATCAGTTACGGTCTGTATTGGGAAATATATTGTGAATATAATTGGCTGGGTGAAATGAAACATTTACAATGAATAATAGAAAGATACTAAAGAATTTATATTAAAAAAAAAATATTAAAAGCAGGAAAGGACATGACCTTCTTATGTTAGTGATGTTTTTTGTTATTATAGGAATGAGAGGCTTAATTCCTGGAAGTGCTAGAGTTTTTTTGTTGGCTGAATATGTCCTTCATAGTAGTCTGTTTGTCATCCCAACCTTTTTGTGAAAATGGAATTCAGGTTTGTAGCCAAAAACATAATATTTTTTACTTTGTATTGAGGTTATGTAACAGATGGTGAGTTAAAATGTGCTTGGTGCTTCAAAATTATTTGATGACTCATAAAACCGAATAACACTTTTTCCCTCAGATCATGTTTTGATTCTATCTAGGGATGAGTAAAACTGTTAAATTAGAGAAAACTCCATCTGAAATATTAAGCAAGTATTTGAATCATGAAAATCTGTTGGGATTTTCATTAATTCATTTGCCTGTGGCTTGTCTTGTAGTATGAAGTACTTGAGGTCACCGGAGAAAAATGTGCAATTTCTGAAATGTTTAAAGAATAGCTATAGTTTGGTCAACATTGAAACTGCAAACAAAACCTGCGAGTTCTCTGAGAGTTCAACTGCTCTGTTTTAACTGGAACCAACATAAAGCATCTCTCTTTAAAGCTGCTGTTTTCTTGTATATTTGGAATCAGTGGGAGCCAGATTCCTTTGGAAATACTTTAGAGGGTCTGTTGGGAAATTGGGTGTCCAGTTCATTGAAGGTCTGTCCCTAAAGCTGCTGGGATGGACAGACTTAAAAGGCGTGTGTCCAGTGTTGGAAGTTGGACACTGCGGACATGTCCAGTTCCTGCTGGCATGATCCGTCATTTTCTTGGATGTCCTCATGGGTTCCTTTAGGTGCTTCTGCACCTCTGTTGGATGTAGGATAATGTCACTGACATTAATTAGGTCTCAGAAATGCACATTTGGTCCAAACACTCCCTGGCCATAGTTCAGTGTGGCCCCTTTTAAGAGGCAAGGCTAATCACAACATTCTGCTTGGAGCACATGAAATTTCCTTGGGCTGGGAGGGAAAAAGAACAGTGTTTGTGGTCTTGGCACACATTGATTTATTTGTGAGGTCTGAGCAGGTCTCAGTGCCCACAGAACTGTCTGAATCAAGGGGGCAGGACAGGTCTCTGAGGGTCTGACAAAGGAGTTGGCCACTAGCCAGCTCCTGAGTTCAGGTTAAGGATTTTCATTCAGAACAAACTCTATTTATCCAGGCCTAAGAGAAAACCTCCATTACCATACCTTACTGTGGATATATTTTTAAGGTAACGTACACATTGCTGTAGAAGAAAGCAGGAAACGCAGAACACTTCTTTCTCACAAGTACACAAAAGTATATTATATATACAAAGAATACACACTTTTGAAAGGGCTCTTAGGCCTGCTTGTGATGTTTACATAGAGACTTAGGATTGCCATTGTAGGTGTATTGGCAATATTTGCCTGAAAAAGAGATGCCATGCCTTGGATATTCTCTATTTTTTTTTTTTTTTTGAAGTTATATTTTTACTCTATCTAGTAGCTCAAAGCTTGTTTTTCTGCAAGTTGCTCTGTTCTCAAAGATGGTAGGTAGATGTTAGAGTTCCAGCTTTTCTTCCTGGTATTCCATGTGTGTCTCTATTTGCATTCTCTCAGCTCATGTTTTCTCAGATGCAGAAAATTATGTAATTAGTTGTGGGGTCTCATACCATCGTTTCAGAGATGTTTCCCATTTAAATTAAAGGCCTGTTCTTCTACCCAATCAGTAATTGTCTAGATCTTTTAAGATCTCCTTCAGCTTGATTTAATTGTTAAACATTAATTTAGTGGGAAAAAGGCTTCAAAGGGGAAAAAAAGAACTGCTGGAGGGGCAAAATATTAATAGGTGCTTAAAAGCAAAACAGTAATTCTTCCCTTTCTAAGCTTGCAGCCCTTCAGGCCTAGTGGAAAAGAAACAATTGACTGTATTACAGGATTATATAGGTTTCATTGACTTAAAATGAACTGAAAGCAGCTGTAGGGAGATTTACCTCAAGTCTTTATTATTAGCCATATGAGGCAGAAAGAAAAACAATGTTTTGTTTGAGTCAGAAAGTACAATTTTCAATGGTGGTTTAGAAAAGGTTAGATAAAGAGAGCATTGCTTTTCAATAGGGAAAAGGTGAATAGAAAAATTCTGTTTTGCCAGCATTATATACCATATGAAAGATTTCAGCCAGCAGAAAAAGAGCCTATCTTATACTTGTAGGGTCTTTGTTTTGTTTCATTTCTGATGGATAATCTTGGAGTTTAGTACACTTGATATCTCTTTTACTTACTAATGACTGTAATACTTCACTCCTTTGAATACTTCTACCATGCAAATGGAGATAAAGATCAAAAAAGTGTTGCTTTTTTACAAAGAAAATCCTTCTAAAGTCTGCCTCTCATTGAAAAATACATTGGTACATATTTCCCTCTGAGTTTTCTGCTTTTGGTTGTTAAAAATTCTAATTAAGAAAAGTCTGAAGAGTTTTTAGAGAAAAACGTTGAGAATGAAAAGTCAGAATCTATTCTAAAGATCCAGAACATTTCCTTACTGTGAAATATTTAAAATACTTAGGGTTATTTTACCTACCATAGACTTTTTTTAAACCATACATGTCATTAAAGTGTAGTTAACAGTAGTTGTTTTATAAACTGTCTATACTCAGTTCTGCAATTCAGGTTGTTGCTTTAACTCCAGTGATGTGCTGAGAATGGGAACTGCTCCCTCTCCGATAAATGTGCCCTGGTGTGGTCCAGTGTTGGAAGGAATCTGTAACACAACATGAATAAAAACTGCCACCTGATATCAGTAATAAGATATTACTGTTTCAGAAAATGTAGAACTTGCTGTTGTATTGGGATTTTTGGTACAAGTTTCTTATTTCGTAAAACTTACCTTTGTCCAGGGTCACGTGTGTTTTGTTAGGTGGTGGTACTGAAGAGATTCTGAAATACTTAATAGGCTTTTTCTTCCTCTGGGTTGTTCAAGTGAAGTGCTTTTATATAAATGTATCCACAGCAGTGTTCATTGTGATGCAGGATAGAATTTTACAATTTTGAACTTTATGTTAGCAGGGCATTATATTATACATTGGCATTGCAGCAGCAACATTCTAGTAGAGGTGAACACGATTTAGAGATACAAAAAATAAGTACAAAAAAAATTCTATGGCCATTGAAGAAAAGCTGGAATTAAATTCTCACTGATATCCAAAAATATTTTCTTAACCTATAGACCAGCCACTCTTTAGCTGCTATTTTTGACTGGAGCTAAAATGAAGTGTTCTGGTATAAGGATGAACAACTTTGTAGCTGTGAGTGGTTATGCAGCCACTTACCCATAAAGTTCCTTCTTCAAAGGAAAGTCTGCAAAGAAAGCTGTGGCTGATTCTGTCTGCAGCAGTGTAGCTTTGAAGTGTATATTGCTGCATCTGGTGTTCTGTGCATGCAGAGGTGGAGCTTCCCCATGTTTAAGAGTTGTCTTACACTCTCATTTTCAATTAATGTTTGTATGCCATTGTGTAATTTCTCAAACCCTTTTCAGTAGGTCGATATCTTTTTGAGGTATTAGAAATGGGAACTTTTAGAACCTGCAGCACTGTCATATTAAATATCTGGTTTGATTTTGATATTTTTATGGGAGACATGCTCTCAACTCTAACATTCATGGAGCCAACATGGCACTGAACTACCAGTTTTTTCTCTTCAATTCATAGAATCATAGAATGGTTTGGGTCAGAAGAGACCTGAAAGTTCACCCAGTTCCACCCCCTGCCATGGGCAAGGACACCTTCCACTAGGCCAGTTGCTCAAAGCTCTCCAACCTGGCCTTGGACACTTCCAAGGATGAGGTGTCTCTAATTCTTCTACGAATCCTTCAGTAAAGGGTTATCTTCCTACAGCTGCTTAACAGCTGTTAAAACCCTGACTTCAAACTGGTGGACCTCATTTTTGGATCTTAAGTTAGACAGAGACTGAATACTTTGTGAAAGTAAAACATTTAACTTTTTTTTCAAATTTGCCATCCAGATCCACTATTTGTGCTTTTAAAAGGTAAGCCATGGTTCCTGATCAGCCTGAATTCAGATAAGACTGCATACGTTTCTCAACCTAAAGAAACTGAAAATGGTTTAGTAGTGGAGAAGAAAGTGTAGAATTTACATTCTGCTTTGATTCATAGGTTGAAAGGGGATTCTCCAGGTTTAGTAGCAGCTTTTTTGGTTTTTACAGTTGAGAAAATCTTGATAGAGAGAGATTAAGCAACTTGCCCAAGGTCTCAAAAGGAGCCACTGACACAATCAGAGCTGAACACTGAACTGCTGTCTTGTTCACAACATTCAGGTCAGGCTGGGAAGATACACTTGCTCTGGTGTTCGGAGGAGTTTTATCCTGGAATCTCACCCCCTGTTTGCTTCTCCAGCAAGAAATCCCAACCTTCCTTATCTCCTATAATTTCCAGTAGGGTTCTCCTCCCTTATGCTATCAGCAGACACTCCTTATTATCAATGTTTCTTCTAAGAAGACGTCCAAGTACCTGCCACTGTGTGTGTGTAGGAAACTGATGCTTTCATTCAGGCTGATGGGTTTCATGCTCAAAAGTATTCACTTCTAATTGAGACCTCCAAAAGATAAAGAGTTCAACAAGAATTTGATGTATTTGCTGTAGAGACTGGCTAAGTCCCATCCCAAGCTCTTGGGGCTGGGAAGTGGAGAGTGGAGACAAGTGACCTGATACACCCCTGAATGGTTTGCACAAGGACACATGTAATCACTGGATATGTGCATGCATTTACAGTGCTGAAATTGTGTGTCTGATGCACTTTTAGTTACCTGTTCATCTGTTAATCTGCTGAAGAGAACAGAAATATTGAACAAAATGAAACATTTCCAACGAGCTGTTGTATTTCTATGATCACAAATAGGAAACTAACCTGGCTGTACTGTGAGTTTCGGTTTGTGTTCCTGACAAAGCGAATGCTGCTGGTAGGACAGGAGTAACCTCCCTTCTGGGAAGTGGCTTCCAAGTATTTGTGCATTGGATGTACAGAATGTTCAGCTTCCTTGGGCAATGTTCTCTGCTCAGAATTGTGAGGGACACGTTCATTGTGTTGTTAGTGATCACAAGAGTGATGAATTATTGAAAGGTAACACGCCTGCCAGGCATTTCAGGGCAGTAACCTGTAACAAGAAGAGGCACATTTCCCTAAATGAATACATTTTCATTCAGAGGGTTATTCACTTAGCCAGCATTAAATGTAATCCTCTTTGAATCTCATGGCCACCTCCTACTCTATTCCTGTCAGTTTTCATCTCCTGCAAAATCATGAATCCAACCTTCAAAAGAACAGTAGTTTGGTTAATTCACTGTGTAGCTTTCTGTAAGAAATACAAGAGGAATTCTATAGAATTAATGCAAAATAGCCCAAGGTCAGTGGCTCCAATATTTACATCATAATTAAAGTATTGTATTCTTTTTTTTTCCTTTATTTTTTTAAATTTTCTTTTTCCTCTCCTCTTTTCTTTGCTTTTCTTCTTTCCTTTACATTTTTCCTTCTTTTTCCTTCATTTCATCTTTTTTTTCTCTTTTACTTTTTTTTAAATTTTTTTTTTTAAGGTGGAAAGGTGTTTGTCTCTAATACAGCATCATCACCTCTTTTTATGCTGATTTCATTTTCAGACAAGGCAGACGACACTGCTGGCCACTGCGATTTGCTGCACACCAGCTTTGCAGAACATAATGGAGTGGGACAATGTTCTTTTTGATGTGGTTAATCTCTGTTGTACTTGTGCCTCTCCTGAAAACTGCACTGTGTCAGAGACTCTTTTGTAGCCAACGGTGACAGGAAGATCAACAGAGAGAGGTTGCTCCATTAACCTCTGAAGTAATGAAGTTGCATTTCAGGCAGTCAACACTCACGCTGCCAATTTATTATCATTTAAGAGGAAGTGAAACTACTTCAAGCCACTCTAGTGTCCACATTTTGATAAATGCCCAGAGTGCTAATGTTCTAATGCTAACAATCAGCCTTGAAGGGACCTCTAATGGCCCAGGATGCTGTGGCTGTGTCTTCTTGCTCTTGCAGAATGACCTTCACAGAATCAGCACCAAGGGAACAGGCCAAGCCTATTTATTTCCATCCTGAATATGCAGGTGTAGTTTTGCTGGTAGTGCCACCTCTATCTGTCCATGTGGAAAGGCTGAAAGTAGATAAATCATTTGATCACAAATTTTTGTAAACTTCCAAGGGACCTGAATTCAGATCTCCATATTTGTTTTTATTTAATTCTTGTTTCCCAGGCGATGCACATTGTTAAGGGGATTACTTTCCATCTTAGAAACGGACATAACCAAAATCTTGGGAACACGTTTAAACCTTCAATTCATTAAAATCTTGCAGGATTGTCTGACCTTATAAGATTTTCATGACCAATAGTCAAACCCTGTGAGAACAGCTTTCTGAGGAAGCAATAACACTAGTCTCCCCCACCTCAGCAGTAAAACAGGCTTGTAAAAGAAAACATTGCAAAGCTGGCATGACCATACCCCCATTCTTCCTGAGTTCTGCTCCTAGGCATGGTCTTTGGCACATATTTTTTCCTGCTAAGGGCAGTGTAATTTACATGTCTGGCTTTCCATAAGTAGTGAAAACACTTTTTATATATAAAAATCCAGGTGGTTTCATAGCCATATCATACATTCCTTTTCTCCCAGGGTGACATAAGTAGTTATTTATCCACAGCATTTCAGGGACACAGAATCAAGGTGATCAGCTAAGTGCAGCATGTTTCTGCTGGTTCCTTGCTGGATTTCTGATGTATTTGTGTTTGTGCTGTGGGCCCAGTTTTGGCTGCAGATGGGGCTCTGGGTGTTTGCTTCCTGGGACTACTTGACGTATCTCCATGGAAATAATTTGGAAGACTCTGGATGGATCCTTTCAGTGTCTGGGAACAGAAAGCAGTCAGTAAAGCACGGGGAATGTTACCTGCACTGTGTAAAAGAACATTGTTTATGAGGAGAACACTCAGCCATGGCCTCGAGCCCACGGTGTGTGATCAGTTTCCTTGCCTCTCCTGTCAGTAGCCTGAGCTGTCGGGCTCTCCCTCTGAGCTGCAGCTCTTCTTGCTGCAAAGCAGATCCCCTGCCTTGTTTCCTTCCCCCTGCCTCTGTGTAAGGAGCGTGGCTGCATCTCCTTGCCTGGGCTTTCCCTTCTGGAGCAATGAGTTCTTCCCTGGACTCCGTGTCCAGTGGTGCAGAGCTCTGCTGAGAGCCAGAGCAGTGGCTGCAGGGTTTGGAACAGCGCCCTGTGCTCGGCTGTTTGCCAGAGCTTGGGACAGACCTGGTGCCAGCATGAGGACCACAAGCATCTCCCACATGCGCCACAAAGCTGCATCCAGCCTGCAGAGCTTCATGGAGTTTTCTCCCACTCCCTCCCTCCCCCTGCCACGACACATTTTTCTCTGTACTGAGACAACAGGTGTCTCAAAACTCTCCCTTTTGTCTTCAGGCAGATGGGTTTGGGACAGGCCCCCTGCCAGGTTCGAGCACAAGGTCGCCTTTGAGCCCCTGACTCGACACACAGTTGTTGGCTTTTTCAGCTGCTCGGGGTTGGGAGCTCTGCCCTGGCTGCCTTGGGGCTGGACCTGGAGAGAAACCCACAGTGCTGCTGGGGCAGCACGCCTGGGGAGCACGGCAAGGGCTATGGAACTCAACAGCACTGCAGGAAAAGGTCAGGAATATTGGGGGAACAGGACGTGGAAGCTGTGCCACCTGCGCAGCCGCTGCTGCTGCAGAGCACTCAGACTGCCCTTGTCCTGGACACCATCCGCAGCTCCTCCGAGGGCACGCTGCAGAGGGATGGGAAAAGCTGTCAGGAATTCCACAGCCGTGCTAAAGCCAGGGAAACACGGGCAATCCTCTGTGGGTTAGTACTGCTACAACACCCTCTGCCCTCTCCACCCCTTCCTTACTTGTCCTTACCAGCATTCACAAAACACGCGAAAGGCACCGTGTTTGGGAGAGAGAAGAGAGATGGAGTCTGTGCTGTTGGGAAATGCAGAAAGATGTTCTTGGCACCATTATCAGATTTTCAGGTAGTGAAGATGTTTTCATTTAAGACAGAATTAGTTTATATGTTGTATCTGTTTTCAAAAAGGCGGGATAAGATTAGGCAATTCCAAATGATAAATTCTAAATACAATTTGTTATTAGCATGTGTCTGAATTTTTTACGCGATTTAAATACACAGCTCACTGTTCTTAGCTTCCCTTCTATGTTTAGCCAAAGTGAACTGCTGAAGAATATGAAATATATTATTTTATTGGTACTGACTCACAACTGAGGCAGTGAACTTTTTTGCACTTACAACTAAAATTGGATTCTAACTTTCAAAAATTTATGACAATTGCTCCTTCTTGTGGCTTGAATGTTGACATATAATTAATTTAGGATTTCTTCTTGAGATTTCCTGTCTAGGTTTGTACCTGTCACAAAAATATCCTTGGAAGTTTATCTAACAGCTGGAACACCACGAGAGCCGATTGAAATTTAGCAGAGATTTACTGGGGCCAACAGGAAGTGCTCAGAGCAGGATGGCATAAATATGCAGAAAGAGCTCTTTTATTTCAGCTGTTTTAAAGGGTCCCCGTACAGGCTGACAGTGGTGTAATGCTGAAAAATGCTGACACCGTGTCAGCCAGCAGCACCAGCACAGCAAAGGATTCCACAAGCATGGATTGGCACTTTGTTGAGTTATGCACAGAATGGAGCTGTGTCTGTTGCCTTCCCTCCATCCCAGCTGCCCTGCAGGTTTCAGCTCATTCTTTTGAGAAACCAGGTATATTTAATGGGAATTTCCCACAAAATGGCTTTGAAATCTATTTTGTTCTTCTTCAGGACTGAAGGAGTTCTGAAAATTCAAAATCTAGGCTGCAGTGACTTGAGGGACTGGGCAGATGAAATTACCTTTACATAAATGTAAAATGAAGCATATGGAAGAAAAGCAACCCCAAACCCCAAGACTGCATACTAAATATCAGGATATAATATTAGCTGTTACTCCTCAGAATGGAGATGTTGGAATTCTTGTGCATAGTCCTCCAAAAACTTAGCTTTATTTGCAGCAGTAAAAAAAGGGAAACAATATAATGAATACTTGGGGGAAAAAAAGTTATTTAAACACAAAGCCATTTTTAGTCCCTGTACCTGTTCAAGGCTTGCCCACATCTTTGTTATTCTACCCATTTCTGATAAGCCACTGAGAAGGAGCCAGAGAGCACAGCAAAGCTAAAAAAACCAGAGAGATTTTAAATAGTTTCTGTGTAAAAAGCAGCTATTGCAATATAAATCTTCAGTTTGGGAAAGAAATAAAAATATGATATATCTCTAAAATCATTAATTATCTGGAGAGGGTGAATTGAGTGGTGAATTTTCCTGCAATATGGACACTCAGTGAAATGGGCTGGGATTGGTTCTGGATAGAACACAGGCAATACTGACTCGAGTACCATGGAGCTGTTGGCCAGGCTGGCCATGCCAACTGCAGAGCCCACGAGGATAAATGAAACTGGAGCAGTGCTGAGTGGTTTGTGAGTGGTATTGGCCTCCTGAGGATCATTAAATGCCATGTTCTGGATTTAGCAGGAGCCCTGAGCATTGCAGGGAGCCTGGAGGGTTCATTCCCTTTCCTTCTGCAGAGGGACAATGGAAGGTGTGAGATGTTCCTGATCCACACCTTGAAATGTTGAAGACAGATAAATTAGAAGTTATTGTTGGAACAAGCTGCATTTTCTATGAGCCTACAAAATATTTTCTGATCATTATTGTGGTAATGCCTGATAGTGGAAGGTACGTACCTTGGGGAACTAAAAATAAGGTTTCATTTAATGACATGAAAGATCCCAAAACATTCTATTAGAAAAAAAAAATCTGCAAAGGACACAGGTGACCCTCTTCCTCCTCCTGCTCCTTTTTTACACCCCCTGTTTGTGAACTTGTGACTTGCATGAGAAAATTACTGTTTGTTTTTAGGTTTTTGGGTTTTTTTTTGTTTTTGCATGATTAACCATTGAGCTCTGCTAAAAATCTATTCCTGGCTTAAACAGTAACTTTTGATGATAAAAGAATTGATAAATTACAGTGGGGGCATATTCTAAAAAATAAAATTATCTGGTTCAAAAGAACAAGTAGCTTAGATAAATGAATGAAAAGTTAGCCTGATTTGATCTCTGGAAATGTTTGTAAAAACAAGGTTTCCTCATAAAAAAATGCAGTGAAACTGCATTCTTTGACTTAATCCTCACATTTTCATAATACAACATGCTGCATTCAGATATGAAATAATGATCCAGCTGTGCTTTTTTCGCTGAATTTCCCACATCTTTTTACCCAAATCCAATGTTCTTTATACAGCACAGGCCACTGTCTCATTTCCAGACTGTAAAAAGATGAATGTAGAGATGTACCTAGCAGTGGTGACCTATATATTATATCTTTAAGTTCCTATAGAAAATGAGGCAAGATGTGCAAGTGTGAGAAAAAAAGAAATCCAGAAAATTAGAATTAAATGGGTTAGATAATTTTATTTGCATTTAGAGTACTTAATGAGAAATCAGGATGTGTTGTCAAATATGGTTTTACCTTCTTGCATTAGAGAGCTGGTAAAAACAAAGTATCTGGAAAGTATCCTTAAAACTATCTTGTCTTTCATGTAGTTGTTTCAGTGGGAAAGACTTTTTTATAAGCACCTGTTTAGTTGTTGCTGTCTCTAAAATTAACGGAGGAACGAACAAAGTTTGTACTGCCATCATTATTGTTATTTTCCAAGTTGTTCCCATTAATTAAGTTCCACTCTGGGCTTTACCTTTTCCTCAGTGGGGTTGACACCTTTGTGCACACACATCAGGAGTATCTTCTGGGTTTGTTTTGCTGTTTCTAATTAGCAAATTGTTGTCCTCAAAAATGCTTTTTGTGAACTACTCTTCTCATGTTTTATCTTGTTCCAGAACTGTGAGATGCAGGGAAAGTAGAGGGTGGTGGTGTCACACCATTTCCAGCTGTTGTCCAGTGCCACCACTCAGCAGTGAGCTGGTCAGAGGTTGGCAACAGAGCCTGGCAGAGTGGAAGGAGCTCTGCTGCAGAGAATGGAATAAAAAAAAGTGGGGAGAAATAAAGTTTAAGCAAGTAGAAAAATAGAGAGAGAAATCAGACAAGGTCTGGGCACAGCTGGAATGGGAGATTGAGAGGAGAAAGAGAATGGGCATGGAGAAGGAGGTGTTCTCTAGAAAAAATAGTGTAAATTCACTCAGTGTAAATTGTAGTTAACAAGGAATTGTGGTGATTATTCTTGCTCATTCATTTCCTAGTCTTGTTTTGCTAAACAGTTTAATTGCAATGCATCAATTTTTTTTATAAAAGCATCAAGTAGAAAGTGTCACCATTGTAGTTTCAGATGATTTCGTAATGAAGTTTGTGTTTTTAGTTGTGTATCTTTACCTGTCATTTGACATTTGCATGGATGGCCTGAGTACCTTTGGAAATCTTGGAATCTAAGCCTCTGATCTCTCCAACTCTTACACACATGCATGTTTTTGAGTGTACGGTGATTATAAAGGTGGTGTTTGAAGATTGGGAGGGAGCAAAATTTTGCTTATTGCTATTTTATTATTTCCCTTTGTGTAATACTCATTATCATTGGAATGCTGATAACTGTGGGTCTTCAGTCTGCATGGAATATGATATGTGTGCCCTTAGTTAAATGAAAGCCTCTAAGGTCCCCTTCAGGAAAGACTCTTAGGCCTTCTCTTAATATTAAGTGCATTTTTAAGTCTCACTTAGAGTAAAAATTAAAAAATTGAGACATATGCTTGAATGTTTAACAGAGCTGGCCCCTAAGTCTTCCCTATCATGCACTGAGAAATGCGTGGGCAGAGCCATAATTGTGGAGAAGCTCATAATATCGGGGCCTAAATTATAAAAATTATTGCATAATTAGACCACACAAGTTAGATTTCAAAATGCTGCGTGTTACTTGGATGGGTATTTAAAAAATAAGTAGCTGTCGAGCGTGTATGGTCCTGTTCCCAGTGCCACACACAGTCATTGTAATGCTTTTGCAGTTTGAAGGGTTTTAAATGGATCCAGCATTGGTCTTCAAATAGATCAAACCTACCAACACTTGCCTTAGCTGTATCTCTTTCTTCTTAACGTTAAAAGACACAACTGTAAACATCAGACACCATTTTTATAAGCAGTTTCATATCATGAGCCATGTAAAATTAAAAAATATATTTAGGATCATTCAGAGGGGAAGAAGGTGAGAGTATATCTCATGTACTGTAAAACAGGCTTTTTGTGTACAATAGAACTCTGACTATATTTTGACATATTGATTTCTTTTATATTTTTATTATTGCTACAATAAGCATACCTCACAATGCCTTCCACAGCACAATCAGTATTTAGATATACCTGACAGGATAACTTCAGTGAGTACTGGGTTATTAACTAGCAGAACAAACTAATGAAATGCCATGTTAATGGTTTATCTAAATTCTGAAGTATAGGTGGGGACATACAGCTGCTGGTGCAAATATTCAGATGCACAGGGCAATACCCTGAAGCTCTTTAGTCTTTTTCTCAGCTTTAGAAGATGAGAAATCTGAGCTGATTGGGAGAACAGGCACAAGCCATGAGATGCATCTTTATTAAATTTCTTGTTATTGCTTGGTTAAGGAAAAAATAACCCCAGCAAACTTTCAGTAACCCACTGGAGTCACGGGCCTTAAGGACACCATGCTTGTGTCCAGCACTTCTAAGAAGACTTTTCTTCCCTGGCCAAGGATCCACCCTTTTCCTAAGGGCAGAAATAGGCACACACATAAAGCACACACACCTCAAACCTGCACTCAGCGCTCACCACCTCTCTTCTGCCCGACTCCATCCAGCCTTTGGGTACATCAAAAGAAGGAGTACAGCCCTTGTGTGCTTCCTCACTGGCTGGAATGCTTTTGGATTAAACTTCCTCTCCACAACCACCAAATTTATTAGTATTTACTCTGGTACAACATCTAGTAACCAATATGCTTCTAACAACAGTGTGGTAGCAGCCACAGTAACTAGAGTTATCCAAGCACAACAGCCAGCCAATTTTAGCTATTAAATATTGACTGACTCTGGTAGGATGCATGAGGTAAAACCCAAATCATACTCCCTACAACCAGACAAATATGTATGAGATTTTAAGAATTTCCTTCTAGTCCCAAACTATCAGCAAATCTCAAAAGATGGCAGAAAAAAAAAAAATAACTCCTACAAATTCTAGAAATTTCTCTCCTCCAGAGAAAAGCCACAGCTCTGACCTTGCTTGGCTCAGGCAAACTCTTTAAGAACAGAAGAGAAATGTTCCTTCATCACTGGTGGCCAAAGAAAGAATGTACTTTGCCCCGACATCATTTTTGTCCCCCCAAAAGGTCATTTCTGGGGATCAGCAGGTTGGGGTTCAGGGAGCCCTCAGCTGTGCTGCCACAGCAGGGAGCTGGGGGCATCCAAAGGGCCACCACGCCTGAGCAAAAACCCCTGGAAAAAACATGGGAGGGCACCAGGGAAATGCCTGTGCTGCGGATAGAGAGAACAAAAGATCACCAAACCCTCCCCTCCTTCGGCTGGGACGTGTCTTTATCCCTCCCAGCACATTTCACCTCTTACATAAGCCTTGGCTCCTCTGAGAGGAGGGCAGAGGCAGCAGCAACAGGCTCGGGGGAGAGACAAATGTTTGAGTGTCCAGCCAACTCATCCCTTGCTCTGTATCTCCAGACTGGTAGCTCTTGGCAGCGATGGATCTGCAGGGACTCATAAAACCTGGGACCACAACACAGTTTTGAAAGGCAAACAGAGCCCTCAGCTCTGAGGGACCACGAGCATCCTCATCAATGTGCAATAGAAACCTTGCACTGTTCCCTGAAAAAGTCTGGTCCACAGGGAGATGGGAAGATGTATTCTTCCGCATATTAGAGTTTAGAACTCAAATCTACTCCTCATTATGTCTGTAATACCTCCTTTCGTTATTTTAATTAATCTTTCTTGTCCATTTCACAACCCCGTTTTTAAAATCTGAATTAAATGTATATTTTATCTTAAAGAAATGTAAAAAAAAAAAAAAAGTACAGTGGGGAGTGTTGATTTAAATAAGTGGATACTCATAAGTGAACTTTATCCCAGCTGAGATTTTATTGGGTTCGTTTTTTTCTGGTTTCATTTTGCAGTGAATTTCCAGCGACAAAGATTTCTCTCTCCAGTGAAAATTTTCGCTTTTAAGAAAAACCAGCATCTTGAGGTTTCCTTTCTCTCTCTCCTTTTTTTTTTTTTTAATTAAACAAAACAAGCAGCAAGTCGCAATTAAATTTCAGTTAACAAAGTGCAAAAATACACCCAACCCTCCATCTGCCAAAAATAAATAGTTTGAAAAGTAATTTCACATCCCTGACAATGACGACTGTGTTTATGACATATTTCTGGTGCCATATTCCGCTCTCCTATCGCTGCCAGCTTGCGTCCAGTATTTAGAAATAAAACAGAAACACATTGAACTTGCTGAACTAGATGTTGCCACACTGCAGCTCTAATGGGCTTAGTGACCACAACCTACAGGGGCCAGAATGTGTCAACAGCAAAAGGGCCAACCTCAATCACTGTCTGTGCTTTTACAAAGTTGTTACATGTTTAATTCTTTGCAGCTTAGTTCTCCCGCTGTTCTGGCTGCTCCAAACCAAGGCTCATATATTGCAGCAGCCCTCTCTACCTCGTATAATGCCACAAAGGTCCCAGCAGGAGACCTTTCAGTGGAGCAGACAAGCCACAGGCGAGGGCAAACAGGGCATCACAACTTCCTAATAAGATGACTTATTAGATTGGGGGCTTGACACAGCGTTTATTTAACCACTTCTTTTCCCAGGCGCGGGCGCGGTGTGCGCGCTCGGGGCCCCGCCGGCGCTGCGCGGCTCCGCTGCCCAGAGCGCGGCGGGCGCGGCCCCGAGCAGGGCGCGGGCTCGGGGGCGGCTCTGTCCCCACGCCGGTGCCATCGCTCGGCGCCGGCGGCACATCGGCAGCCGCAGGGTCGCTGCTCGGTGCAGGGCGGCTCCGGGCCGGCAGAGCGCGGGTTAAGCGCGGCCGTGGCGGCGTTTCCTGCCCGCACTTGCCGTGGCCCGAGGCGGTGCCGCCGCCGGAGCCGGGCGAGCCGCGCCGGGCCAGGTGGCGGGCAGGCGCACCGGG
>VWZT01016375.1:246435-268924 GCA_013397055.1 Pachycephala philippinensis | reverse complement strand
CGCGCATGAGAATAAATGGCATTCCACATCAGCCAGGATGGAAAAGGCAAAAAGGCACCTTCAAATTTCAAGTGATCCCTGCTATCGACAGCTTACAGGATTCACGTTGGGAGCTTTCAGGATTCGCGTTGTTTGAGGCACTTAAACCCAAGAATTCTTCTTTTCTTGTCGCTTCAGTTCGATTTAAATAACGACAACAAAAAAAAAAGGAATAACAATGGTCCGAATGTGCTCCATCTTTAGGAAGTCATAAATGTCTTGACAAAGCACCCCGTGCCCTGCGCTGCTGAATCACAGCCGCCTCCCTGTGCGGCTCCAGGGTCCTGTGGAATCGGTGGAAACTCTTCCATCATCTTCAGCCCATGCAATAGTCCTGCTCTGAAGCCACGCTTAACATTCCCTATAACCCTCTTCTTAATTCAGTGCCCAAGTGGCAGATTGAAGGATATGTACTGAGTTTTCTCGTGTTTCTGAAGAGCTTTGATTTGGGCTAGACTTGTTTTATGAAAAGAAAAAGGTTCTAAGAAAAAAATAGCTGTATTTTAATTCGTATAGCACTTGTCTAATTTTGATTTATAAACATTCCCAGTAGAGAAGGCATCCTTGTCCAAATAGTCTCAAGGTTCATAAACTTCATCTAATTTTATGATATAATTGTACAGTAGTTTTCAAGGACTCTTACTCTCTAGAGGGCTTGAATCCATTTGATTTTATTCATCCCAATGGTATCTGCTTTTATCCCTAACTAAGATTAACAATTCTGGCATTATAGCAATATGGAAAGTTCATCACATTCGTGCAGTGATTCTACCACCAGCTGCAGATCCTTCTGAAGTTTACTGTGTAATGAATTTAAAACATAAATAGCAACAAGTGGGATAAATAATTTCTTTGCCAGAATTGGAGCAAAGTTAATTCTGTCTTTATAAATAACTTTTTATGCTGGTGGATTTTTGTGAACCTTTCAATATTTAATTAAATCCCACAGTTTCTGGATCTTTCTTTTGAATATGTTTTACTCATGTATTTATCATTTTTAAACTTTTTTGTAAGTAGCTATAAATCACTGAAAAAATAAAAAGAAAAATGGTTTTAGTTTTACAATGTTGCTAAGAAGATATTTTCTAACATCTAAGAAATAGACCTCAGAGTTGCTTATTCAAAATCAAGAGTTATCATTACCAGGGATATTTCACATTATTATTAAAGAGGGATTTATTATTGGGATGTTGTAAACCAGGTCTGAGCTCTTTATTTTCTGAAAGGAGTAGAGCAGGACACCTTTTGCTGAGGTGAACCTGAATGTTGTCAGACAGCTGCAGATCTCCCAGGTAACATTTCCTTAAGTGGAGTTTTTAAGAATGACTAAAATTTGTTCTCCTCCAAGCAGGGTGTTTACTTTCTGTGTCCAGTGTTCTCCAGATAATGTGCAGTGCTGCACTTACCTTTTGAATCAAGAAACTTCCTTGAGCGTTACTTTAACCTGTGGGCTTTATTGATTTGAGATGTAAAAAAATTGTATGGCAAAACTTCGGTTATTACAACTAGATCTAAACAAGAAGGACTAACATCAGTTTTGACAACAAACAAAACCAGTTTTTGTTCTATCGGTTATGTTTAAGAGATTCCAATTTCAAACCAAACACAACTTGTGGTTATTCTGTCAGATATTTATATAGCCACTGGGGCGCCATAGTTATGCACCGCATACATCATTGTATTTTTAAAATGTACTTAATGAACATTTTTTCTTTTCTGGTAACTACTTCATTGCCTTAAATGAATGCATTCCAATAGAATTTGTAACAAATGAGCACTTTGTGTTTGCATTAATGCCAAACACGTTTAACAAATTTTTAACAAGGAACACTGGCAAAAAGCCAAACTCCTAGAGGGACACTGAAGGAATGCTATAAATTTAAACTAGATTTTACCTTTTCACTCTGCTCAACAAGTGTCTTAGGTGTCTTTGGCATCTCGGCATTGAAAGTTTTCTACGTAGGTTGGATACAAATTTATGCCTTAATTATTTTTCTTCTTGGCCCTCCTCACTAGAGATTTTCACGTCGATATGACAGGCTTTAACAGGTTACTGTATTCTTTAGACAGTGAGAGGTGGGTTTTCTGTCTTTCCTCAAGAGTTAGGCCAGGAGGAAGTAGCAAGAGCAGTATTTATTGTTGGGGCTGTAAGGACAGGGAGGTTCTGACAGCACATTTCATGCCATTGTCACATCCTGTGCTAAGGGACCCATACAGCAGCGAGCGCTCCAGCAGAGCTGTGCTGCCCAGTTGTGTTGCTTGTGCTGAGTTGCAGATATCTGGGCTGTGATTGTGTTTGCAACTGCACGTCAGGGGCAGGGGAAAGCAGCTCAGTGCTCCCGCTGGCCCGAGCTCTGAGCTCACACAGAAGCCACGAACAGATTTTTGGCTGAATCAAACTTCTGGGGGGTTTTTCAGTTGTGAAGTTATGCCCACATGGTACATGTCAGTACAGACCTTGGGAATCACCTACTCTGTAATACATGTTCGTATTAAAAGTGTTACAAGTAGCTCCACAAACCACATGCTTGCTCTTTACTTGTAACTTAATATATTAATTTAATTTTTACTGTGTTATTTCAGTTTTAATCAAATGCAGGAACTGAAAAATAATAATACTTAGCACTCATCCAAGACTCTTAAGGCACATTACAAACATTAAGCCTTGCAAATTCCTGTGAGGAGCCTGATGTTATGCCTCCTGTAGCAAAGAGCAAGTTAGGCACAGAAAAATGATAGGACTTTTTCCTTAGTCCCACTAATATAAACTGGTGGCAGGGACAAAATTTAGAGTGGTCCGTGTTAGGGCTTTGTCTTAGTTAATTGAGTCATTCCTTTCATGGTTTTGCACAAAGGTAAAAATTGAGAATGCTTTTTTTTCTCCTTCCTATAATTTACATTACGTTGTTGCAAGAGGCAAATCCCAGGACATCACTCGAGAAAGACTTCATGAGTTATAGCCTTATTCCAGTCTAGTTACTTGTTTCCAGAAAATGAAATAATTTCCCATCATTTGTTGGTACTCTGATTGCAGTAATGATGAATGAGTCTGGAGAAGGAAACTGAAGAATTCATCCTGACAGCTTTTTAAAGGATGTCACATTATAGTACAGAGACCTTGTCATAGATTAGGGAGCAGAAACAACCCTCACAGGTTTTCATTAATGATATCCTTCTCTACTAACATTTGGTCAGATACCAATTCCCTGCAATAAAGTGTCTTTTCCCTCTCTTTCTGACTCACTAATTACCATATCAGTTGTTGGCCTTTTATGTAGGTACCATGTGTAACAGGTTAGGAGAGGGCAATTTAAGCCTATGTGAATGGGTATCTGTTTTTGTATCTGGGTGCTTGTTGCAAACATTTGGAAAGCATATGGAGCATAATGGACATTAACCCAGATGTCAAAAATAGCCTGCATTTTACTACTGTTATTAAACAGTTTCCCCTTTAACCCCTTTGTGTTTACCCACCCTCTCCAGCTTGTTTCTGCAAATCACTGCTGAGAGGAAAGGACTGGAGGTAAAAAGTACTAATCAGGCAGGTGTCTTTATCCAAAGGAAAAACAATCTGAACAAATATTTGTGGGCTACTACACTTTTATATCTTCACATCCTTCTGCTGTTTTCATTGACTGGTATCTAATGGACTGACAGAGGTGCCAAACTCATAAGACATTCATTTCAGCTGGAGCACTGCTGAATTCAGGCCCAATGCATGTTACCAAACTTTATTTCTGTTTTAGAGGTTCAGTGACTTGTACCAAGTACAGCATTGAAGAAACAAATATAAATTTAATTTACTCAACCTCAGTTGGTATTTGACAGCAATATCCTTTTATATATTTATTTGACTTACTTGAGAAATACTTTGCATTTCCTACCTGTGGTGAACAAGTTTTTGTTACGCTTCCAATACGTATATGGTTTCCTGATGAATGGGTGGGTTGATTAAGTGGGTGAGGTTTATTTGGGGGCTTTCATTCTGTAGTAAAACCCCAATGAAAATTTGAGGAGCAGGCTGGAGAGGGAGTGCAGTTTGTGCTTTGCTGCTTTTCCTCAGATTGGACACTTTATTCTGGGTTCTTATTTTTTCCGAGCATAAAAGAGTGTTAATTGCAAAGGAACTTCAGCTTGTAAAATAGCAACTGCATTGAAGATTTGCTGTGATTACGTTTTAGTTTAAAAAACCCAGGCATTACTGTGCTGCAGTTTCTGGAATGTGCTCTCCTCGTTAATTTATAGGTGTGCTTCCTCTGCCCGCGTATCTCTTTGAATGACGATTAAGAAATTCTCAGCACACAAAAGAATGGCAGCTATGCACAGTTCACCAAACGTAATGCCTGCGCTGACTTACAGTTTTCATAAAAAGTTTGCAACGATTTTATGTGCCAGAACTAGTAACATGATCTACTTTAGGAACTCCCTGGCTTTCCAGCTCTGCAGAAGTCATTTTTAGACTGTTCAAGGGCCAGATCCAAAACTTGTTAAAATCGGTGGGAACCTTTCCACATTTCAGTGGGCTTTGGATTAGTCCCTAAGTGTTTTAACCAGAAGAATTGTACCAACCTCTCACTGCAAAAGTAGAACTATTCATCTAAGTTTGTATGATATAAACTGTTACGTGTGCTTTCCAGCAAGATGTGAACTTGAAAATAGGGATTTAAAATAATTTGAGAGTTTATTCTGTAAACAGTGTTTCACTTTACTCACAGAATAATTCATCTGATAAATACTAGATTCTAAAATTTTTAAAGAGGAATTTTAGTCACGTAGTTCTATTTAAAAAATGTTACAGGTTTTCAGCTGTGTACAAAAGCCTAAGCATTGTATGGCAAATTCTTTTTCATAAAATGGGATGTTTTGGAAACTTTTAAGGTTCCATAAATGGAAGGGCGATAATGGAGAATCCCATACATAATGCATTTCAGATTTTCTAGAAACAAGGTCAGTGGATAAATGAACAACTGCCCTCTAAAGGAATAATTTAATTCCTCCTGCTCATCTGATACACAGATAATGTGAATAAGACCAATTCACTGCTCTTTGTTCAGGATTACTGTGCTGTTTGCTTGCAGCAAAACTAAAGTAACAATAAAAGTCATCGAGGCCTCTCTCTGTAGCCACAATCAGACACAGAGTCTCATCCAAAGTCGGTGGAGGGCAGGAAGATTCTCCCCACTGGCTGAGTTGTGCTGACACCAGCTCCTTCTCGTAGTCCCCTGGGTTTCAGCAGTGCCAGCCAAGCCAGGCAGAGCAACCAGCCACCTGTGATTAGTGGGTGTGTGCCTGAAAACCTCCTAACACATTGCTGCGTGTTTTAACTTCTGCAAATCTGAGCTTCTCGTATCCATAAAACCTTTCTCCACTGTTCTGCAAATTAAAGTGAACTTAAAGTGCTTAAAATATGACAGGAAAATGGTGCTTCAGTTTTGGAAAGCTGGTAGAGGTACTACACATTCCCACCTGCCACGGAACTCAGTGGAAATAAATGGATGATCCCCTTGGTTCCCACAGAAAAAATATTTAGTTTTATTAATAGCATTTCCCTTTCAAAGTTACTGTGCTCATAGACAAGATCAGAAAACTCACCATTTACAGAATCACAACCACAACAGAATTTGACATCTTAGGAATTTAAAATATTTCCCATTCAGGGGGAATCGTGTCATACAAATCAGCAATAAAACTAATTGCCACCCTATGAACATAAGTGGGTTCAAATTGAATTTAAATGCCTTACTTAATCCTTAGCCCCTAGAAAAGCATAATCTCCACTCAGATGTATGAGAATCTTGATTAGCTGAGAACTATGATGTTCTGGATGCTTCAATCATATCGTTAATTGGAGTATTTTGTTCCCTTGTTACAGTTGTCAGAGGAACTAGTGAAAAAGGAAGAAAAAACTGTAGCACTGGAAGGTAACAATGATAATCTATTGCACTGGATCTCCACACATGACCATGATATCCTGGAGAAGATCACAGATGCAGAAAATGAATGCTAAGGTTGATATCTAATGAAATGCTGCATTAATTGGCATTTTCTCCATTATTTCTTGTAGTCTATTGTGAAATTAGATACTTTGGAAAATAATGAAGGAGACTCAAGCAGAAATTATAAGAGCTTCATTTCTGTCTTTAATGGGTCTTGTGAGTTATTCTGTTCTTACAAAGAAACCATCTGTTCAGAATATGATTGTTTGATGAAGTTCAGTTAAACAGGTTATTTAGCTAATTTTTGGTAAATTAATATTGATTTTAGTAAGTAATTCAGATTCCCTTAGATGTGGTATCTGCATTTGCTGATTTTACCTAGTCTATTCTAAAGTATCACTTCTATTGCACTAGATTATCAAAGAGGTATTAGTAAAATGCTATATAAGGGTGTTGGCATTAACTTTACCCCCAGTTAGATATGGGCTTTTCCAAAAAATAAACACAAGCCTTTACCCTCCTCTGTTTTCTTTTATCTACTGATAAAATAATGTAAATTTAAAACAAACCAAAACCAAATATTGATACTATAACCGGTATTAAGCTCTGGGCCAGGTTGGAAATGAAATCAATTTTTGGTACTAATAACTGATGACAAAGATTAGTTTTATGAAAATATGGTGTGTGTCTCTGACAATGCATAGGACATCTAATTTGAACATAAATATATGATTATATACAAGATGTATCTATTCCTGGATGGTAAAAGCTTGAGGTGTATATAAATACATATGTGTGTATATATATGGACATGTACACAAGGATGTATCAACCTTTTACCATCCAAATGCATACATGTTGTCAACAATAAAAGCTGGGACTCTTAAGAAAACAAACAAACAAAAAAAATAAAGATAAGATTGCTGTGAATACAGTATATGCACTAGGTCTCCTGTAAATGTGGAACTGTTTGTTACTGTTCTCTACATTGAAAAACAGTCTCCAACATGGACCCCAATGAATCTTTGATGTTAAAGAAAATACCAATGAACAAGCAGCACTTGAAGGCTGTTTGTGTCAACAAAATGTGTCTAGTAAAATAAATTTAAAGCACATGCAAGGAAAAATAAAAATGTGAAGTCATTACATTCAGTGAGAGACTCTTAACTGAGAGTCAGATCTCTACCACTTCTCAAGGAGAGGTTCCTTCTGACTCCACAAACATTTTCAGTCAGTCTGGCAAACATGTGCAAATGTTTGGCTGTTTTGTTGAGGCATCTTTTTGTCCATGGAAGAAATGCTTCCATGCTGATGGCAGTGGAAATAGAATATCTGCATTTTTAAAGGACAAACAATAAATTTAAGCATGGGTGGCCTTAATCCTTAGTAGTTTTTCTTTTGTGTTTTTAAAAAAAAAAAAAAAAAAAAAAAAAGAAAAAAAAAAAGAAATCTAAATGGATACTCCTAAAGTCTTGCACTGAATTTAGAAAAATTATTTTTTGAACCTGTGGTGCGATTAACCCTAAACATCCTACATGAGCCATACATAGTAATCCCCTGGAAATTATTGTCTAGAGATGGTATTTTATTTATTTGTACCATAATTCTCGGTGCAATCAAAGAGCAATTTATTTGAGCAGGAGTCCTGCTGGATGTTACTGTCTTCAGTAAATAGAGTAAAATGTATAGACTTAGCATAGCGTAGGTAATCCCAATTTCATTCATGTTTAAAAAGTTTGTCCTTTAACTATCAACGGCATTTTAGATCTTTGTTTTTGAAACAGCGAAGCTTTTGGGAGTATATTTAGCACATATGACAAATGTTGCACTTGGAAACTCAGACAACAAAACTGGTTTCTCATGACAAATTTGTTGTCGCAGTAGGGGACAATCGTCTGTGTCTCTTACAATCAGGTCTTTACCTTAACTCTGCAACCGAATACTTGAAGTAGGATATAAACTAGGGGGAAAATAGGGTCACAGATACAAAGCTGTATAGTTAGATATTTATATGTATGTGCCAATTTTGTCACAGATATTATTTTAGGGGCATTTTTGCTCCACTCATATTGGTATGAGTATTGATCTAAACTTTTATCAGGGCCTAAAAGTTAGCCCATAAAGAGGAAAATTTTGTCTACCATTGATTTTTTTCTTTCTTGCTTTGGGTTTTGTTTTTTGGTTTTTTTTCCTCCTTTTCATTTCATGTGATATTCTATGATGTTTGGAGAAAATCTTTTCATATACTAAAATAGAATCTCGGGGTTTACAATAAACACTGTGATGTTGGGAAATATTTTATTTGAGCAATGTTTGGTAGATTTTTTTTCCCCCCCCCCTCTAAGTGTAATGAAGCAAACCAACTTTTGCTTAACATTTAAGATAATGGTTATTATTTTAATGTGAGATCAGTCTTGTACTGCACATTCTTTCTTTCATTTAAATGTACAGTATGAATTTTGTATTTAATGAATTTTGTGTATCCAGTATGCACGTACCTGCACATTGACTTTCATTTGAAAGTGGGTTTCAATTTACTTTTTAAACAGTGTTTATGAAAAGACCTCAGATGTGTTGACACAAAATATATCCGCAATGTTTCTTTTGTGTGTGTAGGGTGACGTTTGAATGTGATGTTCTGCAGCAATGGGTCAGTATCCCCTATTTACCTTAGATCCTCATTTGATAGTGCTTCTTGTAATAATTTTTTCAAGTGAGTGGCATGTTCTGGATTGTGATATTGATATATGGTTAAGGACATTGATATGAAACTAAGGAATTCCTAGAAATTACCAGTGGGCATGTATTAGACAGTCATTGTAATTTAATGTCTTGTAGAAGTGTAAAGTACCAAGGTATTTAGAGTTCATAACATTGTTATCATGTGTATGGGAAGTATTTAGTGTTGATCAGCTTGTTTATTTTCATCAAATAAACTTTGTTTCTTTCTGAAATCAGTGTTGTGTCATTAAAAGCAGGTTTAATGACTGTAGGAAAATGTGTGAGAGATGTTTTCCACATGGTAAATCTATCACACTCCTTATTTCTCTAATTGCTACCATTCAAAGTAATTTATCTTCCTGTTGTTACTATCACATAAACTGTTTAAGAAAGCATAAAAAGGAAAATGTCTCATAGGCCCCACTCCCAGAAACGCTTATAAGTAACTTCACTAAAGTGAGGAACCATTTTCTGGATTGGGCTCTTAGAGAGCAATATGCTTTTGAGTGGGTTTCTAAAACATAATATTCTTGTGTGACCCTGTGTAATTGCATAGAAAATTACATTTTGTTTATGTACTTTACTGACCAAAAGCCATAAGGTGTGAAATTCTCTGCACAGTCAGCTCCTTTTTCAGCTGCCTGGTAAGTGGTTCCCCGTTTCCATTATGTTCACTTTTTTTAGAAAAGGAACTTTTGTTGACCAGGAATTTCTTACCTCATAGAACTCCCTGGACCAGCTCAGGTCACACACAGCAGGAGAATAAAAGGTAAGTAAGTATGCATTTTACTTAGCTTATTTAAAAACACAGTCTCTTAGTTTTACCTCTGTTTCTTTACCTATAAATTAGTTTTCTTCGTAAGAGAGTACTATGCACTAACATAGGATATTAAGTTTCACTTTAAACTACAGCTAAATATACATTTATTATGTATTCTACTAATGCCTACTTAGCCTTGAGCTGCAGTGGTATAAATTGAGTAGCAGTAGCTTCTTCTATCTTCTTTCCAGACCTGCACAATTATTCGGGGCAGCTTGTTCTGTGTTCGGTTGGTGTCTGTATCAGGGGCTGCCCATCCCATTGGAGACACATTTTTGATTCTCTTTTCAGTATTGACCATTCCTGCTTCAAAAGCAGCTCCTGCTTCCCCACGTGGTGACAGGGACAGTACGTGCCAACGTGTCTTCCTAAGGACCTGGAGGGGACCACAGTGGATTTGGGGAAACTGGCAAAGGCCTTTAAGCCCCATTTTCTGTACAATGTTTTCAGTAAGGATCTTTCCTCTGTAAAAAGCGGCTGGGAGGGCCCCAGGGGAGGGGCAGGGCCAGCATGTTTGTGTCTGTGGGTGCCACAGGGGTGGGGAGCTCCTCAGAGGGCAACTCTGGGTGCAGGAACATCTCGCCTAATGTTGAAGTTTGAGTTCATGCAGTCAAGAGCTCCTCCAGCTCTGAGAGAACCTGATTAAGGATCAAGCTCTTCTGAGCTTGAGGTTTCCTCTTCAGAGAGCCTGTTTGTTCACTCCAGACTTGAGCCAGAGTAGCTCAAGGTTTGAGCACGCACACGTATAAGCAGTGGGGGATGCTCAGGGGATGAAGCTGTGTCAGCTTGCATTTCAAGCCAACATCTCAGTGTAGACACATTTTGAGAGTCCCAAACAGCTCCATGCCAGCACGACTTGGATAAAGCTGAACTCCAACTGCATCCCAGGTGTTTCACACTGTGCTCTAAGTCCAGGATTTGGTCCTGGAAGAGCCTCACTAACCAACACACACTGGGTCCTGCCCCATGCAGAAACCTGTCAGAAAGTACAGAACGGAGTGGCAAAGAAGAGCGTGGGTCACCTGTTGACATTGCTTCTCCAAACCACAAAATTTTTAATAACCAAAGCATTAAATCATTCTAAATAAAGCCAAGTCAGCTCTAAATAAGTAATACATTTCCCATTATGAAGTCAGTGGGAGCTCTGCACTTCGCCAGGGCATGATTTGACCCACAGATGAGAAGTACGGGGGGCTGCTGTGCAGATTTTCCTCCTGTGAGATTACAGTGATGTTATTTCATGCTCGCAACTTTCCAAGTAAGATATCTCTTTTTCAAATGCACCTTTTCAGACAAGAGGTGACCTCTGCCTTCATCAGGAATAGCCCAGGGCACATCGTTTCAGCTTTTGTATGAGGCTGGAGGCACTGGTGCAGTAGAAGGCCACCCTTGACAGATGCAGTTGCAGAATTAAGGACTAATTTTGTTTGGGTTTGCATTCCTTCCACTCCTTACTCTTGAAAATTACTCTTCCTTCAGAACGAGACTGTTCTAACCCCAAATCTCCACAGATGCAGGGGAAGAGCAGGCACAATGCCAGTGCATCCTAAAGACAATGCATTGTATCCCTTTGAAATGTGCACTCGAATCTGTGTTACAGACAGTTGTCTACTCCCATGGAGCTGCAAGTCTCAGGACAAACAGAAGAACTTTGAACTCATCCAGTTTCAAATGGAGGCGAGTGTCCAACTTTAAAAAGGCCGTGCTTTTGGTCCTCACCCCGGCGAGGCCAGGAGACAGCAGATGTTCTGGCAGCTGCAGCTGCCGTGCGCTCGGGGAGCTGGGGCTGGAGGAGAGCAGCCAAGCTCCCTCCAGATGGAGCAGACGGGGAAGAGGCGAGTGGGAGGCTGCACAAGGAAGTGAGATAGCTCCAGATAGCAGTGGACTGATGATATGTGGCTCCAGAGCACCTAACCAGCCTCGCAGAGGCTGCTCAAGAGAAATCAGCACCAATCCACAGCTAACCTGGGTTCAGTGAGAAGCCTTCTTGCCGTGGGAAAATTGATAGGGAGGAAATATCTGTGCAGAACACATGATAATGGAGCATGGTAACTACTTTTTATTTGAATGTAATTTGGACAAATGCATTACTCATAAGTGAGTTATCCAGGGCTTGCCAAATATGTGGTTAAACAGTTATTATAGCAAATTACACCATCATCTAAACACCTCTGTTTTGGCTCTTAGTTGTCTCCTTTTGCAATGAGGTTGGGTTTTCTTGCTTGATTACTGTTGTCTAATATTGCTGTCTTCACTGTTTTGGTTACCATAGAAATAAATAATGACACAAACAACAACATGCAGACAAGTGAATAGGAGCATTTTCTGAATTTCACCAGGTGAACACCCTTGTTAATGAAGACCTCTATGGTTGCATAGTTCTTAACATAGTTCTCATGTCTACTGATTTGTGTCCTCATATGCATTTTATTATGGGCTTTATATTTCATTTTAAACTTCCAAAAATAAAAACAGCTGAAGTACTTTTTTTTTTAAATGGCCAGATTTTGGTTAGAGGTTAACACAGGCCAAAAGAGAACACAGATCTGCCCCCGAGCTCTTGCAGTTTTGTTTTGTTTTAATAAAAAGATCCTTATTACAATCCACAAAGGGTCACAAAAATGCAGCCATTTCAGACCAGCCGTATTCCTTGTGCAGCTCTCCTGCCCTCTGCACCTTCTCCAGGCTTAGATCAGCCAAATGTGTGAAGGCAGGGCTGTTGTCAGTCATGATAAGTGTGTGCATTAAGGGGCTAATCCAAACTTTACTGAAGTGAAATGAAAGACCATTGATTAAAAGTAAATTTCTGATTGCAACCCACTTTCTTCTTTCTGAAGCAAATGTGTACATTTACAGGAGCATGGGGCCAAACTGCTTCCCCTATATATCAAAATTTCAGCTAAATGTAAGTCAGATGAACAGACTGCCTGACTTTTTGAATGCTTTGTGATAAGAAACTACATCTTGGGTCTCATTACTGAAGTTCATTTACGGTGAATTTTGTCTGTAGCTGTCCTGACTGTGTATCTAGGCCAGCAGTCAGCTCCTACCAACTCTTAACACAATCTTTCAATATGGTGCCTTTACATTATGATCACTTGTCTCATTGAATTTGTTATGATTTACTAAATACCATTCAGTCCATTGGTTAGTTTGCTATTGCTAAAGGTAGATTTGCTATGGCCTAGAGGAGTAAAATGCATTTTTTTAGGACTCTTGTTTTCTAAAACAAATTAAATTCTAAGCAATCTTTCAGCTGGGGTTACTACAGGAGAAAGAAGAGGCAAAACCCCCCACCATAATTATTAACTCCCAGGACTGTCCATGTAGCCAGTTTCCAGAGGATTTGTTCCAATTCTGATGCCATTCACCATGTCAGAGTTGTTCTCTCTGAAGTTAAACAACCAGTCTCCGTATCTGAAAGCTGAAGGTTGTAAATCTCCCTTGTGAATGTTGCCCGTGACAGGGAAGGAAAGACTTGCATAATTACCACTTGTACTTCCTCAGAGAACATGAGCTCAAGTCTAAAGCAAGGAGTTTGGTCAATAAAACATCAGAGTCTGAAAACTACAGGAAAAGACCTGTCCAGCTCATATGATAAGAATTTTTTTCTTGGTTAAAAGAAAATTAATATTTCAGAGGAAGCCTCTTCTGCAGACCTGATTATTTTGCATATATTCCTAATTTTTCTTCAAGGTTACCATCAGTTAATGCAATTCACAGCTAAATTAACTGAAATGTCTTACAATCTTCCTTCTCTGTGAAGCATAGCAGACTGGATATAGTTATTCTGCTAAAATACAGAGAACCATTTACTAATCAGACTATAAATGTTATTATATTCAGTAGTGTCTGTGAAACAGGTTACAAGTTTGAAATCAGGAAGCAGGAGAAGCACCTTGTTCCCACGCTACTGAAGTCAGAAGGAATTACTCTCAGTCCTTCTCCAGCGAGTGAGGGATATCAGTGCTTGGCATTTGGGGCTATAATTGGCCAGATAGCTTATAGAAGAATACAACTACTTATGTGAGCAAATTTTTACAGGACTTGGAGCCTGAAATCAATTATAAATGCATTTGGGTTAATGTGAATGCTCGTGGTCATACTGGTACCTTTTCACAGCAATCCTTGTCCACATCTGTTCTCTACAGAGACCACAGGGAAAGATTTGGGTTGAAATGTTTGTGCATTGCTGCTGTTCTGTTTGCTCTTCTCCACTGCAGCCATAGGGGTGTACAGGACTGCTTTTTCTACTTCCTGCACTGCTTTGCACATTTTTTAGCTCTAAATTCCCTCACACCGAAGTTCCATATGCAGTCTTTGAAAACTTCTTCATGAAGGAACCCTGTGATTGTTCAGCTGCTTTGCCATCTTCTCTGGGGGTGCACAGAGAACTTGGGATGAGGTAGGAGGTACCTAAGGTAAGACTGACTGAAATTAAACACATATTTCAGACTTGGATTACCCACGTGTCCTGTGCAGTGTGAAACATCCTCCTTCCTCTGATTGCTGTGGGATTGGAATATAATCAGCATCTCGCATAATGGAGACTGAAATACAAAAAAAACTTAGAAAACTTTCTTGATATATATTATTGCCATCATCGGTGTCCCAAGGAATCAGGCAAACCAGGAAACGTCAAAAAAGGTTGTTTAGAAATGGTTTTTCAGAATTTACCTGCCTAGTTTGGCTTGACTGTTTTTCCCTCTCAATTCTGAAATTCCAAATACAAATTGTGATGCATGCACATTCATTAAATTCTGAGGGATTAGTGAGAAATTGCATTGGAGGGGCATTTTCTCCAACTGGTTTGTTCAACCTTGCCACCAGAGCAAGTTTGGAGAGGAATTTAGATTACCTACCAACACAGATACTGAACTGCAGTCTGAAAATAAAGCAAATGTATTTGAATCAAGTAATTCTTATGAAAGGAATGGTGCCTTGATGTGTGATAGCCCAGTACTTCCAGGAAGGTCAAGCACCAGAGGAATGGGACAAATTTAAAAAATCAGATGTTTTTATTTTTCTAAATTTCTTCCTATTTGCATATTCATTTCAAAGTCGCTGCCTTAGACTATGTTATAAACAAAATGGCAATTGAAGAGATAGTTTTGATGTGATGCACATCCTACTTGCACCGCAGGAATGAAGATGAAAAGGACACTTCTTTTGAGTGCCACATCTTAGTACAGTTTTGTAATTATGCTCCACAGACAATATTAACAATTCTTATTAAATACAGGATATCATCTTGAAATGAATACCAGACTTTTAGGAAGGGCTTTGTAACAAACATTTCAAAAATCTGATTTTACTTTGAGTTAGCTTTCAAAATCCAGTCCAGATATATGTAAAGAATATAGAACATAAATATCTTTTCTAAAGTACTACAGTATGTGAAATTTATAAATTGTTACATGCTTTCCTAATGCAGCTGGGTGAAGCTTAGTCTCAGATCAGATAGAATCTTTTAGATAAATCATTTATGACTAGATGACTTCTTATCCAAAAGTCAAATATGTGATCATTTACAGAGGTCACTGGCTGTATTCTGCTCTGTGTTCCATAATCAGCTGAAATAAACCCCAGAAGTCCCTCCTGAATGTATGCTCACAGGGTCACAGTATAATAAAATACTGCTCAAATTGTGTTTCAGACAAGGAATGCTTTCCCCAAAAGTGCTCTGGTCTCAGGGACAGGACTGTCAATATGCATTGCAGTGCAAATGGCAAGTATAAAGTCCAGCATTTGGCAGGGGAGTGCCCTGCCCACTTAGTGGCAAAAAGCCCTGCTGAGACACACATTTAACTATTTCAGTGACTTTTACAATGTATATTCTATACTCTTTTTACAGAGTTGAGCTGGGACTTACAACTAAGGCACCTTTTTGACAGAGGAGCAGTACAAAGAAAATACTGAAAATCCTGCGAATATTTTCCGAACAAACACCAGCTGATGCTGTGGGGTAGTGAAGAAATGCTACCAGATTCTATGGAAATACCCTCAGAATATCTCACCCATGATAATGCAGCCCCCACAATAACTTCATACCTTACTGTCAAAANCTGATCATGAAAATGCAATAAATGTTCTGTATAAAACCTTACAGAAAGGAGTGAGGTTTGGCTTTCCTCTGGAGTTCACTACAAGCAGCAGTGGATCAATCAGTACATCCACCTCTGTTCTGGGTAAGCTCCCCTGTAAGCCTCAGATAATCTGGAAGGAAGTGTTTTATGAAAATATTGGCAAAACAACTGACTAAATAAGGAAAAAATGCAAAACTGGCAACCTGTAATAAAGGCTGTTAGATAAACTGAAGTGCAGTGACTATTATCAAGCAATTAAGTGGCTACTCCTGTAGCTGTTCCTTTGCTTGGCTGCTTTGTTGAAAGTGATATCATGGAGTCACCACTCTGCTTTGTATTATAGGTTATTAGTGGCTGGGTGGAAGCAATGCTGCCACCAGGACAGGTGCCAGCAAGGCAGGGCTGGGCAATTACCATCACACTGGGCAGTAATGAGTACCTGTCACGCTCTCCCAGAAGCAGAAATACAGCTACCTGACAAAAATGCTTACAGGGTTCTGTACCATTATAAAGGACAGAAGATCATCTTCCATCCCCGTGGGACTGTCAGCTCCAGGAGGTGCTCTGAGGGTGTTTCTCTGCCTTTGGATGAAGAAACAGAGTAAGAGGGGTCACACACACACAGACTATGGACTTTGAGACCAGGACTCAGAGAGGTTGGAGGGCACTGAAAGCCTTACTGCAGGAGCCCTCATCCACCGTGTTGCCAGGTCCTGCCTGGAAGGACAACACACTTTTCACTGCTGTGGTCCTTGTTCCTTCCAAAATGCTACCATAAACATATTCTGTCAGGTCACTCCTCAAAAAGGGACACTCTACAGGCTCTAAAGAGCAGAAGAGAATGAGAGGTGATTCACCAGAAACTGATTTCCAACTCTTCAAGTTAATGATGTTAGCAGAAGAACCAAGTGCCACGTGCCCTTTTCAGCTGTTCTGTATAGAATCTTAGTACATACTCCTCAGCCTGGTCCCATGGCTGTGCTGTCATTGTATCCTTGTGTTCTTCAGTGTGGGCAAACATTCACATTGTCAGTGCCATTTTCAAAAGTCTTCACAATTTTTTTAATTTAAATTGAGGAAAATAATGTAGAGCTAAAATAGTACCTTGTTCATGAAAATATAAAGGCAATAATATCACCAGGGCAACAAGTCACAAGGTTTGTCTAATTAAATACTTAAAATGAAGAGTTCAAAACTCATCTTAACCTTAAATATCTTTTAAAACAAGTTTTAAAATAATGCCATATTCTAAATAAACTGGAAGAATCAAGGTCAATTGACAGACTACTATGGAGCTTGAAAGATAGGGTTAAATTTATCAGATGTTCAGCTCATGGTGCCTAGATTAATAGCTATCTTCAGAATGATACTGGCTTTAAGCAGTCATGGACAAATATACATTGGCTTAGCTGTTATGACATATCTTCAGTCCTAAGGAAATGATGAATTAGCTAAGCAGTCTTTAAGATAAGTGTCATATAGAGGTTAACCAAGATCCCTTCTCTCACTCTTAAACACACTTTACTGATGACGTGTGTGTACATATACTATAGAAATCCTTGGAGATATTTCAGGTGAGAGCTTCAAACAACATCCACCTACATTCCTCCCTGAGCTGTGCGGAATCTGAGGATCTAATACTGCTACAATTATAAACTCCAGCCTAATCTTCTAATCTTCTCAGAGGTAAGGAGTGCTATTCAGGAGTGGGTGTGGCCCCAGGCAACCATACATGGTCGTGACCATGTCAGGAGTGGGTGTCAGACTGGTCCATGCTTATTGAAAGTCTGTGGAGCCCTTTCATCTCTTCTCCTTCTCCCCAGTTCATGGTCTGCTTGTTTGCCCTCAGTAAAATCTCCTGAGAATCCTTGTTACCTGCAGGTCATGGGTGTGGCACAGCAATCACACCAACACCATGAAAATATGCCAGCAGAAAATGGGATTTAAAAGCTTCCTAAGGTAGGAGTCCTCTCTCCTAAGGTCCGGGGGGTGTGTTCAAAGAGCAGAGATCCTGGCGTGATCCCTCACCTCTGCAGCTCCTGCTGGGCTGCTCCTCCTGCCCTTTGCAGCTGCACTTGGGAACTGAAGCACAGCCCTGAGGCAGAGACCTGCATGCCAGAGCAGGGCTGGCTGTCCCACGGGAGGGATGCAGATGGGCTGTGGAAAAGAGCCTTGTGCTGTCCCTTCCCTGCTGTCTCCCATGCTGACCCCCCTGCAGCCGTGGCCTGCCCTGTGCCACCCATTCTGCTGCTCTCTGAGGAGGAACCAGGACACTGTGCTGGGCTGTAGTGAGTGTGACACAACTCCCAGCCTGGTCATCTCTGGAAAATGAAGTCTCTGTGTGCCTTTGTGTGTGTGTTGGGGAAAGTTATGTTCAGGGCACTCAGAAGAAACATGTAAGAGCCCTCCAGAGTTTATGGGAGGTGCCTTTGGCCTCAGTGAAAGAAGGAACTGGTAGCATTAGGAGAGGGTAAGTACTCTGTTGTTAAGGAGTGGTGGTGGGATTGTTTATTTTTCCTCCCATAAACGTTTTTTTTAAGGTCCTAATGGAAACAAAGCAAAGTATTATTCCTCTAAAAGCACTGTTCTTTAAGTAAACCAGACTCACTACTTGAAACATTCCAATGACATATGGTGGCAGCAGGGGGATGGCCGAGATGCGGATGGGCGAGGTATCACCGAGATAAAGACCCACAGAGACAGAGGTACAAGGTGTGAGGAGAGGGACACGTGCCCCAGAGAGGAGCAGGACAGGGGACAAAACAGCACATTCTCCTAGTGGTGTAAATTTATCCCTTTGATAGTTACCTTCAACAACTTTGCTATTCCAGACATCAAACTAAAAAAAATATCAGGACGCTACCACAGCCTAACTCCAGAGGTCCAGAGAGCTTTCCCATGTCCTGTTGGCTGTAGGGGAGTCACATCCTCCTTGAACACCTTCAGACACCCTCAGTGGCATCAGCACCTGCACCTCAGCTCACTGAGCTCAGTGTGCCAGAGCCAGGGCAGGGCACAAGCTGCTGTGGCACCAGTCTCCCAGAACAGCAGTCATTGCTGTGGGGCACCAAAACACAGCCTTCCCTGCTCTTGTGAGAGGGAATTTTTTGACCATCTTCCACCTGGCTGAGCTCACAGGAGTGGAGCCCCATGCTGCAATAGATGTACAGCTTTTAGTTACGTTTTTTTTTTCCTTTTTTTTTTTGGTAAATTATTTTCTCATTCTCTTTATTTTCTTCCATGACCCAGCAGACCTGTGTGTTGTACCTGGGCTGTGGTTTCTGCAGTGGCACTGGGGTTTATTAGACCTCAAAATAAGGGAAATGGAAAGAACCCATCTGTGTTTTGCACATGAAAAACAAAAAATGAGTCCACAGCTGTCTTTCTCCAGCTGATAATGCAGACAAATGGGGGCTATTTGCTATGCAGTTCATTACTAGTAATAACAAATTGGTATACTTATCATCAATTTAAATATAAAGTGGTGTATATTTTTCTACAGGCTTTGCAGGTTTGTAGATTGGTGTATTCACCTGAACTTGTTACACTTCATTACCCTGTAAACTTTCCTCTCTTGCCTGCTGCCTCTTATTTGCATCTCACTGCATCTAAAATATGTCTTCATCTGGTAAAGATGAATGCTAATCTAGACTCTTATTTCTTCCTCTCTAGTGGTTTATTGCTGTTCCCGAATATCCTGGCTTCTTTCAACATCATGAATTTGGGATTTGAGAGACGGGAAAGGAACAGGGCGGGGGTACATCCATACATGGACACACATCCGTACTTTTTTCTTTGTTTTCTAGTCTCTTAACTTGTCAAAGCCTGTTCAGAATTTAGGCAAGCTAGAAATACAAAATTGTTGTCTAAAAAGAGAGTTTCCTATGCTATTTCTTGCCTCTACTGGATGAGGATTAAGAAAATAACACTTACTGCAAGATTTGGCATAAAATTATCATCTGTGGCATTTCTTTTGTAGTTTGGCCATCTTTTGGGTGACAGGGCGGTCTGCAGAAAGACAGCAACAGCATGTTGTACTTGGGAAAGTACATATGTGATTTCAAGGCAAATCCCTAGGAGCTTAAAATAAAGTCATCCCTGGTGTAGATGGTCTGGTGGGCAGAGTGCAGGTTACATGTTCCAAGTGACACGACATCTTTGCTCTGTCAAATGGGCATTATGGTACTACCCTCACCTAAAAAAGCAGATACACTGTAATAATTCCACACCAGCTGCACGTGGGCTGTGCTTTCACAATGGTTCAGTGTGATATGTGTCATAATTCCTACAGTCTATACTCAAATTCCATAATGAGCTAAAAAGACATGTAGGAAAACACCTCCTTTCCTCGCAAGTTCTGTTTCCCAAACGGGTTCTTCATGACGAAAACCCTGCCATTGGCCAAGGTGGAAAGATGTAAATCATCCAGCACCACACGTTCCAATGAACACAGGCGTGCAAGGTTTTGATGTGACTACTCCTTTGTTAAAATGCATTACCCTGCAGAAAAACGGCAGAAACACATCGAAAAGACCAGAAATCATTTACTTCTGTCCTACAGAGAATTGCAGAGCTGTAGCAGACCTAAATCTCTAAAATCCTGCAGTGCTGCTTTTCGAGGTTCTGCTGTTTGGACATTCAACAGTATCATCACACTTCTTATGACATTACTCTGAGAATTTATTTCTTTCTCCAGAAAACCCTTCGACGTTGGCAGTAAAGCCAGACAGATCAACTGTCTGGTCACCTTTAGAGGTCCATCACTAACAAACCTGGAAAACAAAACCTTGGGCAGCACGAATGCCTGTAACATTGTCAATACTTCTCCCTCCTGCCCCCTCTAGCTTCACCCAGCTGTTTTAAATAGTGAGGAGAAATTAAAATTCTTAAAGCCTTGCAGGATGTTTGGATTTCTGCCCTTTATTTCCACTTATATGCGCCATAGCTTGAAAATTTGCCCGTGATTTATAAATTCCCTGTTCAGTTCTCTTTTTAAAAGCAGCGACTAGGAATCCCGGCAAAGAAAATGATCTGGTGTTGGCTTCGCCCCTTGCCAAAGTGCCGCTCACAGCCCTGCCCGTGTGGATCGTCCCGGGCTCGGCGTTTTCTTGTGCCCGATGACATTATGCAATTACACGATGATAAACATCATTCGGGAATACAAATGCGAGAGGTAAACAGCTCGGGGCTCTTTATTAGTTTATTCCAGGCGATCTTTCTTGTTTTACTGCGCGGCTCCTCCCCTTTTTACAGTTTTCTGCTATTCTTTACTAATTCTAGTGATTTGAGAAATGACCTTTAACCTACGCAGTTTGCAGACTCCTAAAGGGGATAATTGAAATGCCACAGTAAACCAAAGGCAATAAAATATTATTTACTAGGCATAAAACTAAGGTTGGTCTTCTTAAAGGAACGAACAGCCCCCTTATTCCTTCCCCCTCCCCGGACCTGGTGCTACACCTAATTTATAAATTCCTCACCAGGCGTCCCGAGGAATGAACAGCAGCCCGGGCAGTGAGGATGCCTAATGGAAAGGCTCTTTGGATATCAGAGAGTAAAGAACCCTGCCGGCAGCGGTGCTGCCGCCTCGGGCCCCGCCGGGGCGCTCAGGTGTCGCAGAGTCCCGGGCTGATCCCTGCCCGCCGTGCCCGAGGGGCTCCGCGCCGCCCCGGTGCGCTCCCGCTCCGCGCCCCGCGCCGCCGCCGCTCCTCCCCTCTCGGCGGCCCCTGCAGCGGGACTCCTCCCGNAGCGGCAGCAGCTCGGGCCGGCCGGGATGTGCCTTTCCCCCCATCGGCCTCCTGAAGGGATTTTATATGCACTGGAATGGCTTTGAAGGAGTGAATGCATTTATTGATAGCGGAGCTGCTCTCGCAGCCTGGTTGGATTTCCCAGGGCTGCTTTGATAATGTGCCCCCTCCCCCGCATCCCCCCGTGGACCCACAGTTGCAGACGGATGCAGGGGAAATGCTGTGGGGTTATGGCACGGCTGGGGGAACGCTCCCATTTCCTGTGCTTGGGTGCACACGGGACGGGAGAGGTGCAATAAAAACGCGAGGGCTGCAGAGCGGGGAAAGAGCTCGGAGGTGCAAAGGGTCCGCGAAGCCCCCCTCCCCTGTAGCTCTCATTGGGTCTTACTCGATTCAACCCAAACAGTTTTGTCGACAACTCGCCAAATTTATAGCGCCAAAAATCGGCTGCCGAAGGAGGAAGGCGAGCCGTCGAGCTCGCCCGGTCACCCCTTTGGCAGGCGGCACACGCGGCCGCCTCCGCGCCTCGGAGCATGCGACAGGCAGGGCTTGTCACCGAGCCGCCCGGCAGGAGTGCCGGGCCATGTGCGCCGCACATTGTGTGCACGTGTGTGCGAGGGGAGCCCGCGGGGCCGGCCCGGCAGAGCCCGCGTGCGGAAATGGGTATATATGTGTGTACATGTGTGTGTATGTGCATATAGGGGTGTATACGGGTGTCTATGTGCCCCCCTCCCTGCCCAGGACAGCCAGCGATGCGGGAGGGGCCGTGCACCCCCGCACGGTCCCCGCCGGCCGGGATGGGCGCACGGGGCACTGCTCTGCAGGAAGAGTTTGCGTTCATGGGGCCTCACGCCGAACCCGAGCAGCCCGGTGATGCGGGACTCGGCGTGCGGACGGGACGGGAACGCGGACCGCGGGGCTCCCCGCCCGCCCGGGGCTGCGCGGGGTCCCGCTCGCTGCCGTACAGCTTTAAAATCCAGCCCCGTCTGCAATAGGCCGGCCCTGGGCGCATGCGCTGCCGAGAAAGTTTTCCAGCCGCCGTTGGCTCTCTAACTTTTTTTTTCTTTTCCTTTTTTTTTTTTTTTGGCAGTTTTAAGCAGCGGGGGGAGAGGAGCGAGGGAGAGCGGCGGGGGGGGCGCG
>VWZT01016375.1:217801-242727 GCA_013397055.1 Pachycephala philippinensis | reverse complement strand
CCCCCTCCCTCTCGGGCTCGCTTTGCAAACCTGAAGCCGCTTTAGCCAGCCGTGAGCCTTTCGTGTCCCCGGCGCGGGCAGCGATGGGGTAATGCCCGGCGGGTCGCTGTAGCCCCGGGGCGGCGGGGATGGGGTCCCGTGTCCGGAGCAGCTGTTCCGCCCGGTGCCGTCCCGTCCCGTCCCGCGGCGGGNCTGGCACCAGAGCCTCGGCGGGGAGAAGGGCCGGCGAGTCAGAGTCAAGTTAAAAGGGGCCCGGAGACTTCCGTTGTTTAAACTTGAATGCTCGAAAATGGTCTGAGAAGCAATAAACAATCTGATCCTTTTTCTCCCCCCCTCTAGAAATCCAGTGCAGTATTAATCCACGGAGGTGCTGTGGGGACAGTTGGCAGTACAATGGCTTCTCAGTACCTCGTAGTGGCTCTGGCCGTTTTCTCCTCTTTTACCCAGGTTGTAATAGAAGCCAGCTCTTGGTGGTAAGCATCTCGTATCGACTTGGTTTTGAAAGGGGGTGTCAAGATTTGCTCGCTTCAATGTCTCTGTGCTTCTTCTGTACTTTGTTTCTGCGGGCGTGCGGCAGGAGCAAGGCAGCAGGGGAGAAGTGTGCTGGTTGGGATATGGTGTGTAGGAAAAGGAACGGGTCTGTCGAATAAGGGTAAAATGTGCAACGTGTCGTCTTGTAAAATACAATTTTTAGAATGCTGTATGATAGATTCTCTATGAATTTTATCATCTTTAAATAACTATAATTGTTTCTCTTTTAAAAGAGACGTTTCAACTCCCTTAGAAGTTTTGCATGTATAAGAGAAAATGCTGATTTGCAAGGAAAAACTTAAAGTTTCGGTTTGAAGTTTTCTGTAACTGAAATGTTTACAAATATATTTCATTACAAAGAAGTACATTTAAATGCCTGCTTTGGCAGATTATCTGTGTAGCGTACGATGTTGAGAGTTCTTGAAATAGGTGTTTCTCTGCTGTTTCCAGTGGTGCCTTTTGGATTAATGGCCACTTTTTAATTGAAATGTATTCATGTGAGGAGCACTTTAAGAATTAAGAAAACAAAGTTGATTTTGTTTAGAGTGAATATACTTGCCTGTATATTTTTGTGTTGTCATTGGGAAGAAGCTAGAAGTAGCCTGTAGCAAGTTTCTAACTTCTGGCTTGCTAAAGGTTTGCCTATTTGTTTATAGTAGATCAGATTGAAAAACCCAGACTTAAATATAAAATACGTGTTAAGACAAATTGGGATTTGGAGAGCTTTTTTCATTTTTGCTTTATTTATTTTCCTGGCCTTGCAATTGTTTGGAGTTTCTGTTATTTTTACTGTGTCAATTTAAGCTGGTAAAAGACTGCCTAGATGCAAGTCTTCCAAGTCTGTGTCGTACTTCAGTCTCTAATGTATGGTGATAACCACATGGGCGGAAACTAATAACTTCTGTCCTGTCCTTAAAACAAAAGTTTCATGTTTAAGTGTTTGGGGTTTTTCCTCACTTGTTAGCACAAACAGGAGTTTTGTACTGATGTATAAGATACAGTTCTGTCAGGGATTTATAGATTTTTTTTTTAAACTTAATTTTATTTTATTTTGAAGTCTTCTGTTTATTAATGCAAATCTTTCTTTATGCAGGTCTTTAGGGATGAACCCCATGAACCCCATGAACCCTGTTCAGATGTCAGAGGTGTACATTATAGGAGCCCAGCCACTATGTAGCCAGCTAGCAGGGCTTTCCCAAGGACAGAAGAAACTCTGCCAATTGTATCAGGACCATATGCAGTTCATTGGAGAGGGTGCAAAGACGGGCATCAAGGAGTGCCAGTATCAATTCAGACATAGAAGATGGAATTGCAGCACTGTGGACAACAACTCTGTTTTTGGCAGAGTCATGCAGATAGGTAGGAAGCAACGTCTTTATGATTAAACTCTTGTCTAAGGATTTGTATGGCACACACTGTTCTGCACTTGAATCTCTTGCCAGGTTCTTACTGAGCACTGTATACAATCAAGTGTTTCTAAAAGTTGGCAAAGGAGTTGGATTATTTTTAGCTGGAGGTGATTTCCCACCACTGTCCAGCCATGTGTCTTGGAAAACAAAGTAGGAATATATATTTGCATATGGGAATAGGGGAGGAAGGAAAATGAGGCCCTGAAATCTCTTTTTTAGAAAACCTGAGGCAAAATGAAGGCAACCTACAAGAATTAAAGCCAGCAGCGTAAAATTAAATTGTAAAATTAAAGATGTCCATGTCTAGTTCCAAAGTTAGCAGCTGGATAATAAATCGCTCTTGGTCCAGAGGTTAACTGAAAATTGCTGCTCTGTCGATTAGTGTTTATAGGCAATTCCTCCTTGCTTATTTCCAGATACAGTGGTTTTTTTTTCTCTTTTTAAGGAAAACAGATTTATTTTTAAAGTACTGTAGCAGGGTAATTTTCATGAAATCAGTTCTATCATGGCAAAATGTGTGATTGTCCTTGTAACTCACATTTAATGGAATCACATCAGTGGTAAGAGACAGATTCTTGTTTAACATCTTGTCACAATTTGGTGGACACCCAACCCTTTCCCTATCAGATCCTCTTTGAAACGGCCTTCTGCAGTGCTCACGTGCTGCCTGCCTTTCCTGGCATTTAGGGACCTCTTAGTATTTTAAAGTCCTTGGCAAAATTTTAACCAGTGCTGTTGAACTGGGTCCTTGGTGAAACCTTCCTCTGACTTTCCCAAGTCAGATTGCTGATTTTGTGTAATCGACTGAAAAATGCTTATTTTTCTGGATGACAGCTATGATCTTTTAGGTAGTGAGCAGTACACTCGCAAACGCAGCACTGCTTCTTAGTTGGAGTTGTAAAGTAAAGCTTTTATGTCAGTGTTTTGCTGTCCTGCTTTGAAAAAAGAAAAAGTTTTAAAATCGGTCGCAGTCTGGGTTTGTCTGTAAATGGGCTGACTCCAGTTAAAGCTGAAGGAATCCATCAATTCACATTTGGTCTCAGTTTTGGTTAAAAGAAGTTTTTATTTGGAGATTGTCAGACAAATAGAAAAAAATGTATTGCATGAAAGTACTGAATTGGAACATTTGATTTTAGATAAACAACCTTCCCTAGGCTTTTTGAAGCACAGTATTAACCCCCCGTCGAGGTTTTTTTTTTTTTACCTTACTCAAGCAAGAGTCTAAAAACACACGTAACATGAAAGCAAGCTTTTTCTGTACACCTCTCTGTTCTAGTAATCTAATAAATGTCAGAAAATTAATCTGTTTAAAATTTAGGCCTTCATCCTTCAGCCCTTATTTATCATCCAACAAGTGAAAATTAGCTCAGGGGGATTGTTGGTGTGAAGCAGTGGACAGGATGGGGCCTGTGATTTGTGGTGTCTGTCTCTGGAATCGATGTTTCTGCCCTCCCCAAGTATGACAGATCTATTTAAAGGTGGTTCCTTTCAAGTTAAATAACTTGGCCGCACCCTTTTGCTGGATATGACTGTATTAGCTGATGTCTACACAGCAATTCATCATGTAATTAAGCCACTTACTCTAATTGCAGATGGAAGCAAGGTTAATAGCCATATTCAGGAGTTGGAGCATGAAGAGTGTGTTCACTGAGAGCAAGGAAGGTGCTGTAACAGTTGTAGGATTTCAGGCTGACCCTCAGTAATGACCAGTTGGTGTTCCTCTGTGTGGAAGGAAAAGTGGACAGTTTCAGAGCCTGATTCCATGGGGTTCAGCCTGCCATGGCCTGTGTGGTGGGCTGTCAGATGGCCCTTGCTGCCAGCAGTGCAGGAGGCGCAGGCTCTGAGTGCACATTGTTTGGGAGATTTTGCCGTGTGCCCTTGGTTGCGCCCCAGAGAGTTCCCGGGCACGGCACTGCCCGCCGGCACAGCCACGGCCCCGTGTGTCAATGGACAGTCTTTCTTCCAGGATTTATCCTGCAGTTAGCTAAAGCTGTACAAATAAACCTGCCGTTGGGGTTGGAAACTTGCTCTGTGGCTTATTGAACTGTAAAATTTTAGGGCCTGTGCTCTGCACCGCTCTCCTTGGGTGCTGGTTCCCACGTCGGGCCACGGTGCTCGCTGCCTTCCCTGCTTTGCCCCATCTCCTGCCTTTGTGGCCAGCCCTGGGCAGGCTGCACGTGGGCTGTGCACACACAGCTAAGTGCTAACAGGAAACAAAATCACTGCATCCTCCCCCAACAGCTCCGTGTGGTTGGGGTCCAGTTTATTCTGCCTTCAGCCTGATGTTGAATGCTTTTAAAATGCAAGACAAAGAACATTTTGTATCTTATGTTCAGGTATTTAAAAAAAAAAATGGTTCTGTTCTTGCAGACTTATTCAGATCAAGTGTAAAGCTCAGTGCCTTGCTCTGTGGGTGGCTTCCTACAGTGTGTGTATATTGAACAGTTCCATTTCTGTGTTTTATATATATGGGAGAGAGGGGACTCAAACGTGTTTGGAATGTGTGTTTGCTTGCCATGGCTACAATAGAGAGAAATCCTGAGCTGTGGGAAAAGACAGATATGTTTGACAGTGAAGGAAAGCACAGTTGTGCCTAAAGGCTGAAAAAAAAGAAAAAAACCTCGAAAACTCAGAGTAACTCATCCGTGTGGAACCATCACTCTCAATGTGTTCCTGGGGTCGATGACTCGAGGCAGTGTTGGCTTGAAATGTACTTCAGCAGCTGATGCTATTTTATAATTGCCTAAATCTTCAAGGAGGGAACTTGCAGGTCAACTCTCCCTGCTGTACCCAAGCCTTTCCTTCTCCTTCCCACTAAGAATAAGTTCTTTAAAATTTGTTCCGGGATAATAATGAAAACTAGTCAAAAATAGTCAGCTTTATGAGTTTAAATCCCGCAATAAGCGGCAGAGTTAACCATGTGAAAGCATGAGGTAACTAAACATGAAAAAGAAAAAAAATGGAACGGAAGAGGCGAGTCCTGTGGTCCAAAGCAGACCATGTTTCTTTCCTCTCAATATAGTGGAAATTTTACTTAAGGAATTAATCAAAAAATGTGTGTTACAGAGCAAACGGGAACATTAAAATCTCTATGAGGTTCCCCCTGCTATAGTTTGCAGTAGATGCAAGGCCTAAGTCACCACATAAGGCCAATGTTTCTTTAACTGAAAAGGCTACTCCTGTAACCCTTTATACCCACAATTCATGTAAATAGTTCCAAGAGCAGGTGTCTGTGAGTACAGACCATTGTAAGTAAGGTAGCAAAGTGCTTCTCATCTTCCTTAAGTCTCAACTTTCCTAACATAAGATTTCTGATTTTTCCCATTTAAACCCAGCATTTATTACTAAAATTAATCCAGTGGATGACAGCTGTTATATTAACAAAGCTGCTCTGATCGTGGTGTCATCTTGATGTTAAATATGAACCAGACTTCAAATTATTTATGTTTCAGAAGTGCTTGAAAGCTCCTATTAGATTTGACCTGTCATGATATGTCTTGTACAAAGAGATTTTGCCTAAAAATGTTGCTGTCTAAATATACATGACTTGCCCAAAACATGGCCTCTTAAAGTCCTAATTTTACAAAGGCCCGTGCTGTTCCCTAAGAAAAATCACATAAAATCAAGATTAAACGCTGGCTTGATCTATTGATTAGACTGAAGATTAGGAATAAAACTTAACTCATATAAACAGAAAAAAAATATTTAGTCTATTCTTAGTCATTCTGAGAATCTTTCTTGGAAAAGACCCACTGGGATACTGTCTCTTAAGGAGAAAAACAAACTTCAAGTGTTGCTCTCTGGTGCAAGTTTTGTGTTTGTTTGTCTGAAAGCTTTGCTAGTTGTACTCAGAACTTGTGGCACCCTTGGAAAAGTGATTGGGGAAGTCAGACTCTAAATGAGGTGGGATCAGACACTGTCAATAGGATGGTATGTGGCCATGTCTTACATTATGGGTATCGTAACTTTTTCTTAAGGAAAGTTGGAAACTTGAGGTTTTCCATTTCCATTTAAGGGCACCAGATGCAGGAGAAAACCTTCAAGGCCACCTTGTGCCAAGGGTTTTTTCTTCCCTGTAATTTGTAAAGATGATTGTCCATGGGCTCCCTTGCCATATTCGCAGGAGCTGGAGTGGTGGATAATAACCAGCACAGGTTGTTGTTAGCTTTAAATAGTCTCCTCCAGAAGTGTCTGGCTAATGTGTAGGGTGGAAAGTTGTGTGTTACTCTGCTGCACGTTTCTTTCGATACCAGGAGACTTCGTAAGATGCTTGAACTTTAAATAAATTGGAACAAGTGGGTGAAGTGCATCAATCATGTTTGAGAAGTAGTAATTTAAGAACCAGACTTTTAAAAGTTGTATTTAACATCTCTTTCTTCTGAAGGACAGGGAGCGTGTTGCCCTTCCCTCCCCTCACATGCAGGCATGGCTGCTTTGGCCCCACTGGCCTCGTGGTGCTGACCCACCTCCACTCTGCTCTCTCATCCAGGCGTTCACCAGCATGAATGAGAAGTGTTTTCCGCTCTTGACAAACACTGTGTGTGCTTACATGCCTTGGTTTTGCTCGCTGCTTTCAGAGTGAAGTTGTTTTGGGCAGCATGGTTCAGGGTTACTCTACCTTCTAGCGTGCGAGTGAACTCGGTGGCTCTGGAGAGCCTTTGTCCCCCTGGCCCCTGAGCGGGCCGGGAGCGGTGGCTGTCCCCTAACCCCGCTTGTGTCTCCGTGCAGGCAGCCGGGAGACGGCGTTCACCTACGCGGTGAGCGCGGCCGGCGTGGTCAACGCCATGAGCCGCGCCTGCCGGGAGGGCGAGCTGTCCTCCTGCGGCTGCAGCCGCGCCGCGCGCCCCAAGGACCTGCCCCGGGACTGGCTGTGGGGCGGCTGCGGGGACAACGTGGAGTACGGCTACCGCTTCGCCAAGGAGTTCGTGGACGCCCGCGAGCGTGAGCGAGTTTACCAGCGCGGCTCCTACGAGAGTGCCCGCATCATGATGAACCTGCACAACAATGAGGCCGGCCGGAGAGTGAGTGTCTGCACAGCGGCGTGTCCCTCCGTGCTCCTCCTCATCCCTTCTTTTCGGGAAAAATGTGGCTCAGCGGGGCATGGAGCAGCCACCATGGCTTGTTGTGTTTTGATGCACGAAACAAGAAGACGGCAAACACAGGGTGTGGGTGGGTGGGGAGCGCATGAGTTGGTGTTGCTTCTGGTTGTCTGACAGTCCTGTTGCTTTCCTCGTGGGGGAGGCTGGGACCAAAGCGTGTTGTGTTTCCCTCTGTATTGTTTCATGAAAAGTGCGCTGCTCGCTGTGGATTCTCTGTAGAACAGAATTTTATTAGTTGGTATTTCCAACCAGGACAGTGTGTGTTGGAAGGAAGAGGGTTATGCAGGGCTTCCCAGGCTGGAATCGTGCCACAGGATTGTTCTGACTTTTTTTCTTTCCCTGGTTTTAAGAGGATGTGAAAAGCTTCTTTATGCTATTAGAAAACATGGTCTTCTGTGGTCGAACATGTCTTCATGGATTCTTTAATCTCAAAAATGCTTTAAATGAATGGGTGTAAACTTTTCTTTTTTTTAATAGTCTGAATATGAAGAGCCAAAATCATTATTTTCCTAGAGCTTGAAGTGCCAGCAATAGTCAGCTGGAGGCTTTACACTTGTGTTCTAAGGTGAAGAAGGATGAATGATAATTGAAAATTAATAGTATTTAAATGTTAGAGGAGGATGTCTAAAAGCAATGGACAGGCCAATTACTATTAGCAAGAAGAAAAATTACACTCTCACAGTTGCTTACGGAGACTCGAGGAGTTTTTTCCTTCCTCAGCCTCATCTTTGCAATGCCATTTGGCAGCGTTAAGGCTCTGTAACTGCTGGGTGGAAGTTGTCTACAGTATCATCTAATGTGTCAGACCCCAGGATTTTTGGGGCAGTGTCAACACTGACTCCTATTTTATTTGTACAGGGCAAATGACTGAGGTTTCCCTGCCAAAGCTTTGTAAAGAGGATATTGCTATGTAGCTCTGACTCCCACCCATAGGTGTTTGGGGGTTTCTTCTTGGATGAAGTCTCTCTTCCAGAGCAGTATTTGGGATAGGAGGAGGATGCCGAGCCAAGAGTAGACAATCAGCTGCAGCTGAGCCAGGAGCAAGAGGAATCTTAACTCTTTCCCTAATTGCAGCCTCAAGCGGAGATCAATAGGGAGAGTAACTCAGATAGAAAATAAGGGGATGTTTTACATTTCTCAATGAAACAGCAAAATCCTTTGCTGGCATGAGAGCGAATTCCTAAAATTTGAGCGCAGCCTGAGTGATGCTGCTGTCTGGGCTGTGTGTGCTGTTGTGGCTGTCTCTCTGAGAGGCTGGTGAGACTCTCTCCTCCTCCTCCTGGCTCTTTGGGGTGCTGGGGGTGTGCGTGTGTGTCGGCTGACTCGTCCTTCCCACTGTATTGGAGGAGGGGAGAGGATGCTAAGGTGAATACGGTGGAGGGGCCAGTGGGAATATGACAAGGGGCAGGAGGTGAGGGGTATAAATGCTCTCACAGCCGTGCTGGTCTTTCATGATGGTTTTTCCTTCTCTCCCCGACTCCTGCAGACGGTGTACAACCTGGCTGACGTGGCCTGCAAGTGCCACGGCGTCTCTGGCTCCTGCAGCCTGAAGACCTGCTGGCTGCAGCTGGCCGATTTCCGCAAGGTGGGCGACGCCCTGAAGGAGAAGTACGACAGCGCCGCCGCCATGAAGCTCAACAGCCGGGGCAAGCTGGTGCAGGTGAACAGCCGCTTCAACGCGCCCACCGTCCACGACCTGGTGTACATCGACCCTAGCCCCGACTACTGCGTGCGCAACGAGAGCACCGGCTCCCTGGGCACCCAGGGCCGCCTCTGCAATAAGACCTCGGAGGGCATGGACGGCTGTGAACTCATGTGCTGCGGCCGGGGCTACGACCAGTTCAAGACGGTGCAGCGAGAGCGCTGCCACTGCAAGTTCCACTGGTGCTGCTACGTGAAATGCAAGTTGTGCACAGAGATCGTGGACCAGTTTGTGTGCAAATAGGGCACGGACGAGGTGGGAGGAACTGCAGCCGCCTGCCAGCGAGGGGTGCAGGCCCCTCTCCCTTTCCGCAGGACTATCTCCACTTTATTTATAGAGTCCAACGAGTTGTCGTCTTCTTTTAAGAAAAAAAAAAAGAAAAGAAAAGAAAAAAAAAAAGGGCGGGGGAAGGAAAAAAAAAGAAAGAAAAAAGAAAAATATAAAGGTTGCAAAGAGAAGTGCCTGGAAACCCTCTCTGCGTCCATCCCAGAACTGTGTGAGGCTTATATTTTTGGCAATAATGGGGAGAATCTGAGGATATTTATTTTACAAAGTTGAAAAAAAAATTGACTTTTCTTACAGAGTAGTTTGAGGGGAAAATCCAACATATCCTAATTTAGATCCATGGAACGTAATACATGTGCAGTAGGCAGAGCAACCATGTAATGTGCTTGGGATGTTAGAACAATCCTTATGGATGTGAGGAACACATAGACCTGTCCATGACTTTTAGGTTCAGACACTAGAAGTTCCTAGAATAGGGTGTATAAAGCTGTTCAGTGCATGTAGGGCTCTGTAAATAAGGGGTATGTTCATCACAAGGTGCGGTGTCGGTTGCCCGCCAAGTGTCACCAGAGGGCAAAGAGCAAAGGATCAGAAAGGCTTCAACTGCGCTATCCCTGAGTCACCGGGGCTGGTTCCAGAACCAAGCAAGACAGGAAAAAAAACCCATTAAAAAAATCTGTCTTGGTGAATAATAAAGATATTCTTCAAGGCAGAGTTTGGCCTCGTTAGCTAATTGTGACGTTCGAGTGTCTCATCTGCCGGAGCAGCACTTCCCTGCAGCCCGGGGCAGGCTGCCCGGAGCACTGGAGCTGGGCAATGCTTACAAACAGCTTTGGTTTCCCAGCCTGGAAAGCCCATGGAAAATAGAGTTCCCCAATTTGAAAATGCGTTAAAATGGTGTAATAGCTGGCTTCTTTCAAAACACAGCTTGACAAATAACTCCTCTAATTTTATGTGAGAAAATAAATCATTAGATATCCGCTCTTGGAATGATTGATTTTTATTTTTTTCGCAGATTTTGGGAACGCTTTCACTCAAGGAGACAATAGTTTCATATTTTAATAACATTAACTGACTATTATAGTTCAATGAAACGTTGCAGCAATACCAAATTTATCATCCTATGTCTTTAATACACATGCTTTAGATAATATATTGCAGATATACACTACAACTGTTCAGACTATACTGGAGCAGTTACATATATATGGGAGAACTGTGGTCTCTGGTGTCTGATACTTAAAGCTTTTTGTACATATATATTTTAATGATTTAGAAAATAATAAAACATCTAAATTAAAGGGGCAGTTCATCCCTTATTTTCTTTTTCAGATCTCTTCAGGTGTTTAGATTGAGTCTAAGCTTTTGGTGGTTTTTATTTTTTTTTTTATTTTTTTTTTAAGAACTTTTAACATTCAAAAGTTTTAAGGATAATCACAAAGAAGTAAGCCTCTTCCCAATTTCAGGACTTCCTTGGGTGGTTGGTGGAGGCAGCACCCTGCACTTGAATCGATACCAGTCTGGAGATCGCTTCTATTCCACTCTCACATTAAGGGCATTATTGATTATTGCTGAAAGGAGACACCTTCCAACTCCAAAATGTGCTGCATTCGGCCCTTGCTTTGCAGTTCTTGAACAGAAAATTGTTACTTGTCAAACACGTGTTCCCCCCATGCTGTGTAGTTACACAGGATTTCGTCTTTGGTTCAGATGCCACTTTCCAACTCAGTCCCATCCTAAAGTTAAAGAAAATGGTTTTGCAGATACCAAGTGAGGAAAACCTTTCACTTTAGCCTAGTTGTACTAAAGCCTTGACTTTTCACAAGCCTTTAAGCTGTATCATTAAATTCATCTTGATCATTTATCAGCTTCTTAATGGCGCTTTCTTGCTCTTAATTTATTGTACAAGGACATATTTACCCCTCATCTTCAGATGTTTGCAAAGAATATCTTTAAAGTAAGAGAAATAAATAAAGCACTAATTCATTGAATATGTCACTTTGGTTTTTATTGTACAAAAACCATGATCTTTTTTTTTCATTTGCTGAATCACCTCATGTTCCTTTTTAGTGACTTCTGTCTGAGCAGAACTGAATCTCGTGATCCTAGCTATTAAAACCCTATTTAATGTAAAATATTTTACTTGTCATTCAGATATGTAAATCTTCTATGTCCTTTCCTCTGTTCTGTACATTTAATGTACATATTTCTGTCTTGTGTGATTTGTATATTTCACTGGTTTAAAAAAAAAAAAAGAAAGGATTATGCCATAATTGAAGATAGACTATAAAAATAAAACTTTGGTTGTATATTGGGAAGTGGTTTTAATTATCTTTCAGAGGAGGGTTTGTTAAGACAATGAGCAGAGTTGATTTTTTAAGTTTACTGCATGGTAAAGCAGGGAAGTGTTTGTTGGCCAAACATACAAAGTACATTTTGAAATTTTATTTCAATATTAAGAAGACTTACAGATGTAACTACTTCTTAAGTAGAAGGGGAAAAAAACCCCGAACCAAAAAACACACCAAAAAATCACTCACAAACCCCTGTGACTCTGAGCTGGGAAGCATTTTAGAGATGGGTAAGTACTAAATCATCAGTGGACAGGGGCCTGGGTCCTTACTCACGTGCTTTTGGCTTCCAGGGCTGCCTGCAGGGATTTTGGGGCAGCTCCCTCAGGAATGCCAGCGGGGGCAGCAGGATCCTGGTGTGAGCAAAGGTTCCCAGCAGGAAAAGCCCTCAGTGCCGGGTCTGTGTGCTCTGGGTGTGGGGGGTGGTTTCCCCACCTCACTCTGACTCTGCTGGATGGAGCCGCAAGGTGGAAGCTCACCAGAAACTGAGCACGAATGAAGGGAAGAATCCTTAAAAAAAAAACAGGAAGGCAAAGTACAATGAAGGGTGAATGAAGTATTCGTATTAAGGTGGTAAAGCAGAAAACAAAAATTAATATGAACCCCAAACTTTCTGTTTTGAGACTGGCTTGTTTTTGAACTGATTTCTTAAGTCATGATTTTTTAATTTTTTTTTGCTATAGGTAACTTGAATTGGTGGCCTTTACCTCTCTTCTCGTCTTCTTTTCTTCTTTTTTTTTTTGCTCAAGGATAACCTTCTAACATATCAAAACTCCTTCTGGCTGCCAAGAATGTATTATCCCACAAACCAGTAGACCAACATCGTGTGTTTAAAATAGCGATTCTGGGCAAATGCAACGTTCTGTGGTCCTATTACTGACATCTGGTTCAGTTTTCCTCCACTTGTATATTGACCAGTATTCTTTATTGCAAAAACACAGCCCCTATTTAGGAAAGTCAGCATTTTTTTTTGACTGCATTGTATTCAAGCTCTTCCCAATAACAGAAAAGTTACCAAAAAACTTCTTTATTGCCAGCAGTAAATAATCTGTATTCAAAATAGTCATTATGGGCTCAGATACAAGAGAGTTGTTTTTAATTTGCACCAAAGTTTATCTGTTTAATTTTGTTAAAAATGATGTTTCAGAATCTTGGTTTTTTAGTAATATCTTCAAATGTTTGTGTTTGGTTATGACTTTGCCAATGCTGACATTCGCTCTGTTTTTGCAAAGTACCAAAGCCCTCAGGTGTTACCAGGAAGTGCACCAGAGATAAGAGACTTGAAGAAGAGAATGGCAGCTTCAAGTCAGGCACTACATGCAGGATGCAAGCTAAAATCCTTCCTTTCTGAAGGATTTGTTTGAGAGGATGATCTTAGAAAGATGATACCAAACTTGTAGAAATTGGTACTGAAGCTGACAGAAAGGCTGCTTTCCTTTGGGTAAGAAGTTTTGAGGAATAATATCTAAACCATTAGGATATTCACTGTAAAAGCATGGTTTTGGTGATCAGGAAAAATCTCTAGCTTTTTCTTCTGGACTATATGCTAGAGGAAACTGAGAACAACAAGGAAAAATGAAGCTCTCTTAAAAATATAGGTAAGTATATTAATGTAAATCTTATGTATATACTTGCTGACTGTGATAGTCTTAAAACTGTTTATCTATTATTGAAGTCAGTTTAGAAGACAGGCCAGATCTGTTCTTTTGCTTTTCAAATTGTGTTTAAAATCCTCAATGGGGGAAGAAAAAAAAAGAAAAGAAAAATCTTTCTTCCCTGCTCCAGACTCTGGTATGTCTGTTTACGTTGCAGTGGAATAAAGGATCCACGTAGGAGCGCAGTGAGAGGTTTGTACATGAATTGTTTTCTTTAAAGGTGTGATTAAAAAATCCAATCTGTCTCATGCTCTGCTCTTGTATGAGATTGCGTGTGTGCATTTGTATATACTCTGCTGGTATTTTCCAATTGTGTTGGCCAAATTCTGCTTTTAGTTATGGTTAGGCATCTCTCCTGACTCTGGTGGTGTCATATGAGCCTGACATTTTTCGACCAGACGTGAAGGCCCCCCTGCTCAAAGAGAATGCATATGAAATATATCAGCCTTTCTTCTGCTGGCTGGTTGTTTAAACATGGGTAACTGAATTATTGTGAAACAAATTCTGGGACTGCAGCTGCAAAAGCAGTAATACGGTATATTCGTAGTGATGTTTCTACGCCATACCTCCTAATTTCCCAGCTGATTTCCAGTGCAGACAGAAAGTCTAGAATGCATGTGGTATGTTCCTCATCATATATTTTATAAATGTAAAATAATGATTTGTCAATTACTGTTTCTATTACAGAGATAAAATGAGATATTTCGGGCTCTCCTGATTTGTTGACAGCCCCTTACCTTTGGCTGTGTGGAGCACTGCTGGCTCGGAGCAGCATGAGGTGAAGCTGCTTTTGGGAATGTCTCTGAGGGCCGGGCTGTGCAGTGTGGATATTGGTGCTCTGATTGCTTTTGTAGCCAGTGTTGGTTTACCTTGTGTTGTCTTTCCCAGCAGTCCTGCTTTCTCAGATGGTAATTGAACAGCAGCAGTCAAAATACTGTGCTGACGGAGAACCTCTGGCCACTCCATGGGCAGTTATTCAAACACTTTCTGAACCGGTTTGACCCATTGCTGATTTATTCCAGATCCATTGCGAGGAATTTAAAAAATGCAAACTCTAGTGTAGAGTTCAGAGCATGGCTCACAGTTCTTTTTGGTTTTGTTCTGTTTTCATAAAGCAGTCCATACCAGCCATCCATCTTCTTTTAATTTTTTTTTTTAAAGTAGTTTTCTTGAACACCCTGAGCAAAGGATATGGTCCCCACAATAAAAGGTGATAATTTCTGTGCTGTTCCTCCAATGACTCCCAGACCTCAGTGACAGGTTCCATGGCAAGAACCACTTCCAGAAACCACCCATCCCTCAGGGTTTCCTCCTGCTTCTCCCAGGCAGTTGTTAGCAGAGTGCAGCAGCTGTAGCTTGTCAGTCTTAAAGCATTGGCTGCTGCTTTCTGCTGCTGCTTTCTGCCTCTTCTTTTGCCCGGGGAAGCAAGCCCATCTCCTGGTAGGTTTTCCTGTTGTTTTTTATACAGAAAATTGCAACTTTACACAGCTTTTCTCAAGTATGGGCTGGGATTTACTTTCCACGACTATTGATTTCAGAAGAGCTAATGCTTAGTAGGCAAATAGTGCTAAGGCTTCTCAAGTATCTCTTTGCTTTGTAAATCAGCAGCCTTGGAGGAGTAAAGGGTAATCCCTGAGCAAACTTGAACTGGCCATTACCTGGGGCAAGGAGGTTGAGGTCATTAATGCTATAAAATACTGTTCAGATGTATTTTTGTGCTTTTCTTTGGGCAAAAGGATTCACAGCATGTAAAAGAAAGTTGTTACTCAGTGAGGTGTGAACTAGTAATACTCGAAGAAAACGGGGAAAAAGACCAAGTTATGGTGTGCAAATTCATTGACTTTCTTAGCAGTCTCCACTGGTGTTGATTGCCATTCATATAAAATTGAGAATATGTGTGTTTCTGCATTTGTGCTTTCTGGATGAAAGTAATCCCTTGATATTTTCATCTTGCATAGTACATTTGTGGGTAAAGGACCCATAAGTAAATCAAATTTGAGGACTTAAAGAACTAGAAGCAAAACCATATCCTAAGAAACAGCTCCAAAAAAAACTGTGGAGAAAATGATCAGTGCAAGATGCAGCAAATACTTTTTTTAAAGACTTAGTGTTGCTATAGCTGTCAAGCAGGCAAATGGGTGCTAGTGTCAAGGACAGGATGTCCATTTTAAGCTGCAGTGCCAGTTGATTTATATATGTACAAGTAGGCAAAATCCAATGACAGGAGTCTGGGAGCAATTCCTTGGTAGTTATATGCATTATATGGAATGGTTGTTCCTTGTGACCTCTGGCAATCCTCAGTAAGCATGATGACATGCTTGTACTTGCAAATAGGTGATAAGATTTTCTAAAATGTTTGTAAAATACTAAAAGGTATTATGGTTTACATTGAATTATATATATATTTATGGATTTTTTTTTCTACAGTCTTCTATTTTATGTGGGAATCTGAATAACTGATAAAAATAATGGGTGAGGGTGCAATGTCTTGGCATAAGCAGCAGCTGTACACAGCCCAGGGAATGGGAGGTGGAAGCTCCTTCCTCCTGATGTTGTCTCTTGTAAAGAGCCGGTGTTGATCCTGTACAGCAGATGCTCTGGAAAAGAATGACAGTAGGACTTCATGAATGGAGGACATAATTCATTCATACTAAGTACAAGTTCTGATGTACTTGTGCTGCCTTTGCCATGTCATTTGCATGCAATATATATTTCTATATGAGCATGTCAAAGTCTAAGATCTTTGCTCAAACGTAAGGACTTTATTATGGCAGATTAAAAGCAGAATAAGCTCTAATGAAGCCAGATGTAATAGGAACTGAATATGTCCCCTGTTCTTACATTTTAGTGGATTTTGTTGTTACCTTGTTGGGATTCAAGCCTTGTCTTCAGGATTTGGCTGACTGAAATGATTGATTAGTCATTGTGGAGGATTTTATGGATAATACATCACAATCCTTTTTTAATTTTATTTATTTATTTTTTTAAGGGATGATAGATGCCTTTCCTGGAGCGCATTTTTATCATAGAATCTGCTTTAATTTGTAATATATTTTCTGATCCTCCCTGTGGTTAGAGAATATGTGGAAACATCTATGCCTTGTGTAGACTCTGTCATCTCTCATGTCGTGTTGTCCTCCTTGGTGGTGTATATTTTGAATACTTTAAGTTACTATGGCTTTACTTTTTTAAAGTCTGACTCTTGAAAGCACAGATCTTGCCAGACCCCTGGCTTGTGGACCTTACTGTAGTTGCCAAGTTTAGTGGAACCACATAGCATAAATAAGAGTGGCAAAATTTAAACATTTACATGAGGAGCCAGATTGACTATACATTTTAAAAATATAGGCAAGCAAGATTAGAAAAAGGTATGTTTTCTTTGTCTTATTCTCATGAAGAACTAAAGACATCCATCCTCCATGCCCAGGTGAACTTCTGGAAGGAATAAAAGACCAGTGTCAAATGGTAGCCAACTCTTTCCCTCTACGTCATGATCTTAATGTACTTTTATTATACTTTGAGATCCTAAGGCTATGTTGATCTGCTACATGATTATATAATGCTCCAGGACACCTGTGTAAATAGCAAACAGAGAGGCTTTTTATAGATACTAGATCTTAGATAAGTGACTCTAAGAAGTAATATAGGATCCCAGCTGTAACCCTCTGCTATACATACCATGTATTTTTGGTTGGTTGTTTATTATAAGAAGTACAGAAGCTGTTCCTTGTAACATAATTTTTTAAGGCTTACATGTGTAAATATTAAATTTGCAAATATTAAATGGAGAAGCATTAGAGAAACCACTAAATGAATAGCTTCACATTCCTCATTCCTTATTCTGATGCCGATTTCCTTAAATGTTGCTCCACTAACATTCAAGTCTGCTGTTTCAGCCTCAGAGAGGAACTATGCAATCCCTCAGCCCTGGCCCTCTCGGAGTGTAGATCTCAACCAGAGATCTTTAATGGTAACAGATGTTTGCTGGAATCCTCCTCCGGGCGCTGATGTTCTGGGTCAGGAGCTTGTGGTGTTAATCAGAGCACCCTGTCCATCAGTGCCAGCTCAGGACCTGACCTTCCACTGGGACTGTGATTGCCAGGGAGGTGATTCTGCTGTAGGAGTCCACAGGGAGAAAATCAGTAGGAGCTCTCCTCTCTCAGCTCCATCCTATGGTAGGAATATCCTGGTGCAGTTAACCTGGCTTGTGTTAATGAGAATAGGCTAGGATCCAAGGGGGTGAGTTTTATTAATTATTTTTAAATAAATAGGTGATCTTGGGAGAAGCAAACTTGCTCCAGTGGTACCTGTAGGTACATTTCTGGACTGCTGAAGAATCACAGTCCTCAGATTCCTGAAAAAGTTGTCCCTAAAATCTACAGCAAAGTGTATTGAATAGTTCCCCCTCTATAGCTCCCTGGGATGGTAAGGAACTACAGCAGTGAGCAAACTGTTGTTTAGCAGTATTTATAGAGGATGGTTGTTTTACATTATCGCTTTTTAATTTTTTAATAGGGCACCTATTAGGAATGAATCATGGTTTTCCTTCTCAAAATAGGGTGAGGAAAATTGAGGCAAGAGTACAAAAATGTGGATGTGGCAATATTGGCCCGATCCTGTTCCTGTCTGCAGTGTTAGCAGAGGGCTCTGACCACGTAGCTGTAATTAATAGTTTGTGTGTGGCTTGCAGCCGACTGACCCATGACTTCCCAGGGACTCAAGGGTTCCTTATCCAGCCATTCCTTGCCATACAGTGAAGGGAAAATAAGTCACATGGGACACCTCAATCAACAAGAAAATGCAAGGTAAATTCAGTGGCATTGATGAAATTTCTGTTATACATAAGCTGTGTACAAGGTCTTTTAGATTCCAGCTGCTTTGAATTTCTGTGTGCATTTCTTAAACCATCCATAAGTAAACTAGTTATGATCTCATTCTTACCCAGGTTGACACTGGTGATGATGTGCCTTTTATATTGTAGGGAAAAATAGGCAATAGTATCAAAAGTGCCTAGTTAGGACACAAAAACACATATACAGCGTGGCTCACAGGACTTGAAGTGCCAGACCCATCAACATATTAGAGTAAGTAACAATATGCCACAATTAATTAATCCAAGAAGATTTTTTAGTGATTGTTAATTTTTTTCCCCAGTTCTCAGACCGATTTGTCATGTTGGTGTTTATTAATTTAACATTTGAGCTGAAAAAAATTCCCCAAACTTCAAAGTTCAGCCTGTTCTTTAGGAGCAATCCAAAAATATGTTTCTTCAGGCCCCAGGCATTTCTGAAGTAGCTGAAGTTAAACAAAAAACATTTCTCTCAAACTCTGCAAATGTTCTAAAAGCTTTAAAGTGGCTCCTCACAGGGAGCTGGAGCAGAGAGGGAACCCCTGGGTTATTTTTGTTGCTGTGCAGTGGCACAGGGCTTCCTGGCGAAAAGCTCCAGAATTATCGCTTTTCTCTGTGTTTGTGTATGTTTTTCCTTCCTCTTTTCACCTCTGTCACTGAGCTTCTCTCTACCCTGTGCCCTGATCCCCTGTTGAGAAAGTCTGGAGAAGGTAAGGGTTAGATCATCCTTCCAGCAAGGATAAACTGAATTCATGTCTGAATGAGAAGATGACTCACATCACATGTGATTTTTTCCTAAGCTCCATGTTGGAAGGGGTGAAGAAGAGTTTTCTTTCCTTGAGGAACTGCATCGCCACGCTGGGGCCTGATGGAAGCATTTCCTTGGTGCGTTTTGCTCTCAGAGATTGTGTTTTTGCTCTGCAGTAAAACAGCCTTGGGAAGCCAGTCTGCATTTTGCTGGTTCCTTTTGCTGTTATAACAGCATCCCTGAGGTTGTGAGTGTTGTTGGGAGCCCTTCACTGGAGTAATTTTGGTGTGGTCTTAATTCATTTTCCCAAGCAAACACTGGTATTCACACAAGATGACAACATGGCTAATCCGCTTTAAGAGCAGGCTCTGAACATATAGAGGCATTTCTAAGGGAATTGCTTCATTACTCTGAGGAGGCCCAACCCAAGCTAGTAATTCTGCTTCCAGTTTGGTGTTTGCTTAAAGGTTTTCCATTTACAGTTCTCTTCTGGAAATTTCTGCCCAGTGCGTCCCGCCTTGTGAGAAGCCCTTTCAGCTCAGTTTTAAGTGAGCAAGAGCACTTTTCAGGGCTTGGTTGTCATGAAATGTGTCTCGCAGTCGGGAGTCACATTAACTTCTCCCAGACAATTGCATTGTATGTTAAAATATGTGCTGTAGCCCTTACATCATACGATAGCTAGCTGTGCCACGTCACAGGCAGGAGTTTGACATATGTTGCAAAATAAAAGTTGCCAGTCATGGACACTATTTTGGATGTTTTCATCTCCAGCAGTGCTGACATGATCTCTACCAGCAAATTGTCTCCTGCTGAGAGCATAACACAAACACCGCCAACACCCTGATTCCAGATGTGCTACGTGGCATGGAACCAGTGACAAATAACACTATTTCCATCTTGTATCATCATGGACAGCAAAGAGGGCACCTTGATATCCCAAAACGTGCTGTTAAACTTTTTGTCTCAGTGGCATTTGGGGTCATTTTCTCTCACTAGGCACCTGCTTTATGCCAGATGTGGCCTTGCTGGGGCCCATGGTGTGACCCGTACTCTGCCTCACACACCTCGAAAAACCCTGCACAGCCCCTGAAATTGTGTGCTCGGTGGCTTTGGTCTGCGTCAGCAGTTGTCTTGGTCATGTAGGGTGTGAAACACCATGTCTTAGCTGTAAAGCTGTCTTAAAATCAACCATTCTGCCCAGGAAAATAATTTTGGTCCTTGGAAAGTAGTGAACAAAGTGGCATATCCTGATTGCTATTTACTAGTGAACTCCTGAGCTCTGTCTCCTTTGTGTCTTTTGGAGATCACTCTTGAAATGGTGAACAAGCTGAGTTAGTGTAGCCACAGCCCTTTCCTTGAGTCAAATGAGTTGTGCTCCCACTGAAATATAAGCAAATATAATGGAGGCTGCAGGTTGGAGCTTTCAGTCTCTTTGTTCACATATTGCTATAGAAAAACTCTGCTGTGGTGTTAATACCTTTGTCTTATACTCCCAAGAGAAGTAAATGAGCTTTATTTGGATTTTCTATGGGAGAAACAGCAGCGCTGTTTTACTTTGTGGCATTTGAATTGGCTTTTCAGAGCTTATTTGACTGCCTGCTGCTTTTGAGAGAGGCAGTAGAGCCAATCGGGTTTTCTATGGTGAATACTTTGCAGTGGTAAGACACAGGTAATTAGAAGGGAAAATATTTAAAATAGCTATATGTCTTAATGTCAATTCAGGCTGGCATTTGTGCATGCAGCTTCTCTTTTCTTTTTCTTAGTCATTAATCATTATAAGTGGATATATGTCAGAATTTATGGTTAGATTCAGCTCTTACTGTGTTTCTCATTTCTTGATAAGTTTTGTATTATGGAGTTCTCCGAAAAAAAAATCAATCTGCTTTGTGTTTTATTTTCATGGTGTAACAAAGTGGCTTGTGGCAATAGATAATTGAATTTCCAGTCTTTTTTTCTCTGGGATGTTGAATTAATACATTAGATAATACATCAATAATGATGCTTTATCTGCTATGGACACCAGTGTGAAAAAATGGACAAGGGTTTCACATCTGAAAATCTTTGATAATGTGGCTATGAACCAGCCATCCTATTGTACATTGGATCTCCTTTGGGCTCAGCAGATGAAACTGCAAAAAGAAAAACACAATAGAACAAAATAGATTAGAATAGACCGAGAAGGTTACAGGTTATGAGTAGCTTAATCAGGAAATCACACTGTGCAGGCTTTTTTCTCTTTTCCCACTGCTGGTACCAAAGGAGCAGAACGCCCTCTCCCAGGGAGAGAAATTTGCTGCCATTGGGCAAATAATTCTGAAAAAGCCCAGGGGATGTCTCCTCTCAAACTTTCTTTTCTTGGTAGTTTCATTTTGTAAAAACTTTAGTTGTGGTGTAAACCTGACGAGAGCTGGAGTGCAGCTGGGGAGGTTGGAACCCTTAGGTGGGCACTCAGCCCCAGGTTGGTGTTCCCTGGGTTGTTCACCATGTGCATCGTGTCCTAAAGCCAACCCAAGCCCTCATCACACATGAATGTTCTGGCACCAAGGGCAGAGAGACGAGTGAATCCACAAGATTGTTAAGACATGGATTTGTAGCTAAAGTGAAATCTTGCCAGTTGTCTGGAAAAAATGTCACAGTGGGTAGGCTGTAAATGCAACTGTATTTTTACCTACTTCTCTGATTTTTTTTTAGAAATGTGATTTCAGAACAAAGTATTTGCTAGAACTCAAGCTGACTTCATGGCTCTGTCTTCTTTTTTTCCCTCTCTGCGTGGTGTTCCATCCATGGTTTACTAAGTGGTGCAATTTTGATTTTTCTGTTCATCACAAGTCTAATGGGTGAATGGTGATAAGTTTGTAGCTTTGGAGAGATTTTCTTGGCAGTTTCAGTCTATATTTCTGACAGGAAATAATTTTCTCCCTTGAGTTATGATTGCTGGGTTACATGAGTGCAGTCTAACCACCGCTCAACTGCTGTTTGTCTGCTGTCTTTCTGGTCTTAGAGAGGGCCAAACTGCCCCAATGCGAAACATAAAATTAAATGAATGCTGCAGGAAGGGAATAACAACATCATCTTCTGTGATCTTTTGCGATTTTATTTTACCACTTCTTATCTGAAAAGCATCTTCAATTCCAGTTGGAGTCAAGAATTAAATTTGTTTAGAGAGAGTTCTTCCCATATATGGAAAACAAATGGAACTGGCTCCATTTGTGTGGGTTTTTTCTTTTTAGTGGAAGATCACTGTGTTCTGCTACAGATGTTTGCAAATGAGCAAACTAGAGGAATATGTGGAGCTCATCTTAGATCTACAGAAATCTGCCCCATAACGTGGCCTGTGTCATTTGGCTAATCCTTGTGTAGTCCACATCAAATGAGCGGTCAAGGCCGTAAAACTTGTATTTGGAGGAGTTTGCAAAGCTGGGGAGAGGAACAGCTGAAGAGGGACAAATGGAGGGAATCATGAACTAAAAGCAGTAGAAGTCTCGCCTAACCAGCGCCAGATACAAAGCAGAACTCCACTTCTATCTTTCTTCCCAACACTGTGTAATGAAAATCTTCATGGCACTCGCGTGAGTAAGGGCTGAAGAATGGGAGGGAAGAGGGGCTCAGCCCGGCCCTGCTGAAGCCCAGAGAAGCTCTGTCACCGCCTTCTGCGGCTCCTCACCACACAAAGCTACAGCTGTCAACTTCGATGCTCTATTGAACTTGCTAACGTAATTGTAAAGATCATCTTGAAGTAATTTGATTTTTGTCTTCACAAAGTCACGCAAGTGTTGCTGATTTGTGTACTTGCTGTGTTTATTTTTGTTGCAAGTTCAGTTCTAGTCCATTTAATTAGGAGGCCAGAGGGTCATCTCCCCTCTTTGTGTGCCAAGCCATCAGCAGTTCCCCCCCGTGAGGTGCAGTCGGCTTCAGCAGTGGGTGCAAGCTGTGCTCTTCCTGAGTGGCTGCTGGAGGTGAGGGGTGACAACCAGAGCCCCCAGGCACCAGTGCCAGTGTCCCTGCCCAGCCCCTCTGTGGCCAGAGCAGAGCATAAATCCCCGTTTCATGGTTCCTGCTGTCACCTGGGAGATGTAAGACCATGCTAATGCAAACAAATCTTGTTAATTCTCATGAAACACATGCAGTTATAGCCCTGTTAACAGCACAGCGTTAATTAACTGAGTGGTGCTTGGATTAGGTACTTATTTAATTTCCCTAACTCGTGTTCATAACCCATAGCAACACAGAACATGTTGTGCTCCAGAAAAGCTGTGAATGAGAACTGAAGCATGTCTTGGAGGTTTTCTTTCTTTGAGGAAAGAAATCAGACACTGGTGCAGTGGTGTCTGATCCCTGTCCCTAATCATTTTGAAGTCCTGCCCAGTGATGCAGCCTGCGTTTTCCCTGGGAATAGAAGAGGTCAGCAGGCTGAGGGAATTTAATACATGAGATCTGGAATATACCTCTAACTCTTCCAGCTAACGTGCTTCTTACAGGCTGCCAGTCTCAGGTTTCTGTGTGAGCAGAGAGGATGGATGGTATAAAGTGGAGTGTAAGGGAAAGAAACACACAGAAGGCTGAGTCAGAGTATTAAAGGTACACATTAATAACCATCTTATAACTAATTGTTTCTGGCTCAAATACAAGCAATACAAACTCTAGTCATCTCTGCTGTTCTTGGGTTAGGCTTGCCTTTGCTTGGGAACATTTTACTTAACAAAATAGGTAGGTTGATTTTTATCAAGTGAAAAATGCCTCTGTAAAACACTGTTCTGACAGAGAAATAATTATCATAAATGCTTTAATGACACTGGAATTTTCTTTAATGATAAAAATTTTCATGACAATAGGATGTTAATGTGGGTTTTATAAGAATTCAGAGTTTCCAAAACTCCGTAGGAGAGCATCAGGTCAGGCAGACTGAGTTCCTCAGGCTGCTATAAGAAGTCCACAGCACAACCCGGGGAATGGGCTCAGTACTCACAATAACATGATTGTAGCAGTGAGGTGCTTCACTAAGGCTGATTAGGAGAAACTGGGAAATTAAACTGCAGGTAGAGAATAGAATCCACCTGTGCTGCCCTCCCCAAGGCTTTGGCAGCTGTGAGCTGCTGTGTGTGGTTTGCTCAGGTGGCTCAGCAGCCAGATGCCCCAAGGTCCAGAAGAAGGCGAAGCTCCCCCAGCCCTGCCGACCTGGTTTGGGGAAAGGACTCCCGGAAGCCCAAGAGATTATTATTTTTGCTGTGTCAAAACACATTCTTGTCCTCTCTGGCTCTTGGACAGTGGCTACTAAGCAGGAGAGAAGTTATTTCAGACCTGTATGGATGACTGGCTAAATCTCTAATGGCTGACATTAATCTAAGCATGGATCTCCAGGAGTCTGGAGTCAGTGGGCACTGTCAGCAATCCTTTTTGTAGTATGGTATGTTCTTCATAGAAAAAAAAGGGGAGTACATGGCAGTGCCAAAGGCATGCCAGGGCTGCAAGGGGGAGGATGTGATGGCTGTGGAGCAAGGACAGTGCTGCACAGTGGGGCTCTGCACCAAAAGGCTCCTGAGTCTTGAAAGCAAACTTGCTGCACCACCCTGGTCTGAGGGTGCCTGGGGGAAAGTGCACGTCTGTGTCTGTGTGTCTGCAGTTCATTTTAGACTGTGTATCTGCAAGGCTGGAAAGTCTCCACCAGAAGATTACAGTTTTCCATGTGTTAGTACCTAAAAGCATCAATGAAGACACCTCTCAGCTGCTCCCTGAGTCCCATGCCAATGAGTGAGCAACTGGTTTAGCTTGGGAAGTAAATGATGAGATCAAATATGCAGAGTCCACCACATTGTCCTAGATGATGTCTGTGAGAAAATGCCAGAGGTTGCAGTATAAATGCAAAGACTTTGAGGAGTGCTGCAGAAGTTTTTTCTTGTGGACAATGACTAACTTTGTAGAAAGCATGGTAACATATGAGCCTCTCAATTTAATCAATTTTTTTTTTTAAGCTTTTGTCCAAAAGAAGTCCCAGTTTCTGAGTTGAATCAATACCAACTTATTTTGCTACAGTGCCGACACACTGTGTGTGAAAGTTTTACTTCAGTGATTATTTGTTTGTTGGAATTCTGAGCACATTGAATAAACTGTAAAACCAGTACCATTAAATAAGTAATAGAAATCAGAGATTAAAAAAAAAAAAAAATTGAGTTGGGGTGTGTTCACCAAACACCTTGTTGGCATATTTCTGATTTTTTGCCACTGGTACACTTGCATCCTTCAAAACTACTGAAATACTTCAGAACTACCATGACCCTTTTTTTTTTTTTTTTTTTAACA
>VWZT01016375.1:180887-217786 GCA_013397055.1 Pachycephala philippinensis | reverse complement strand
TAAACAGCTGTGGATTGGGATGCTGTTGCAAACTCTGTCATTCCCTTGAGCCTGATCCTGCTGTTGGCAAATGCACTTGGGTTGGCAGTGTTTCACGGGAAGAGAGAGAAATCTGGTCTTTCTCAAAAGATAGTTACCTATGAATGATGTGGATGTTGTTAAATATTTCTGTGCTGCTACAGATCAGGTTTAAAAGGAAACCTTTACAACCCTTTTTTTTATCACTGAATTTGAACAAGATGCAGTCTATGGACCGAGCAGTGTGAATAGGACCCTGCCTACTTGTATATGCTTTTAAAGAGCACAAAGGCTCGTACCAACGCGGATAAGAATTATTTTATGCACAATGCCTTTTCAGTCTGACTTCTGTTATACAGAGGTATTTGAACTCACAGGGTACTAAGAGAAAACACATGGTCAGCTGAAACATGAGAGAGCCTTTTAAGCAGCATGTCTTTCAAGTGTGCAGCCATTCCCCGTTGGCCTGGGAGCCGCCAGCTCCCAGGCGAGGGCGAGCCCAGGCCTCCACCGTTGGCTGGGAAGCCACCAAAGCCCAGTGGGCTCCTGGGAGGCACAGCCCTTCTGAGTCAGGGCGAATGAGAGCTTGGGGAAGTGGTGGGCTTCCAAAAGTGTCATCTTTGTGTAGGGGTTGGACTGGACCACCTCAGGTTTCAATAACGTTGTTGCAAGAGTAGTGTCCTGGCTGAATTCCAGCTTAATTAAGATGGAATGGGAAGAGCTGATGGCTCTGTGTGTCTCCCACCTGGTTTCTGCTTTCTTTGGTGGAAATAGCCAGTGAAGGGAACATATTTTCTTTCCCCATGTAGAAGCCTCAGTTTAGGGTGGAGGTGCTTTTCTTTGACTTCATGGGAGACTTTGATGGTGTGCCAAGCTTAAAAAAAAAAAGACACACTATTTTCCTATTACACTGTATGTCTTAGATGTGATGAGAAAAAATGATTTTCTTAAATTGCATGAGATGTTTGTGGGATTTGATCCCTGGGTAATAGTGTGTGGTTTTAGGGCTCTGCATGTCTCATTAGTTTTACATAACCTCTTGCTCTTTTGTGATACCACATCCCCCAAATTTTTCATCCTTCTCCCACTTACCTTCCTATGCCTTGTGCTGTCACCACCCACCCCCTCCGTTTGCGAGAACATCTTCCCATTTTTGTAGTAAACAGACCCCTACTTTTCTTTCTTCAGGAACTGTCTTTGTAACAAATACTTCCTTTAAGACTTTTGTCTTGGATCTGTACAAACTTGATGCTAAGCTTTCAAGAATCTAGTGGTTATCTGTTATGTACTATGCTGTCAGCACTCTTAAAGACCTAAAAATATTTTATTAATGTAGAGTTATAACACAATTCAGTAACAGAGTCTACCCAACAAAGACCAGAGCATGTTACAAGGTTTTTGGGACACAATGTCCCAGTCACAGTACATTTCGTGGTGTGGTCAATCTATACTTTCCTTGGGGAAGGAAATAAATGTGAGCTATGTACTGTACAGAGCTGAGCCTGTTGCTTGTACTGGATAAATTGCTAAACAATATAACTGCTTCTCCAGCACTAATGATCAGAGCCATCCCTAATTATGTTAGTGCCTTGGGCAAAGAATTTGGGTAGTGTTGCTACTCCAGCTCAAAAGACCACACTGTCCCCATCCTGCTGTGGCCAGGGCTACTGCCCAGCATGGGGATATCAGCACACCTCGTTTGAGGCTGCTAGAGGCACTGACAGGTAGAGAGGTTCCTGTTGAGGGCAGAAAGATGTATTAGCCCTAATTTTGAAGTGATTACATCTGAGCATGAGAAATCGCTTTGTTTCCACTTCACTTAGCAAAATGCAATCAATTCCATATTTTCTGTGAAACAATACTCTAGATGACATCACAAAACCAGCCTGATGCCTGCAGTCCTGGGCAGATTTGGTTGGAGACAGATTTTCCATGTAGCCATTTTGTGCAGCCTCAGGACAGAACCAAAATTCCCAGCTCTTTTGAAGGCTCAGAATAAATAACTTTAAATTTCTCCCATTGAATTTTGACATGTTTCTTTTATTGCAGAACTTGGATTTTCATGCCCTTATTTGAATTGTACATTAAAATCTGTTACTTGCCAGCATCCCACCCACATGTAGTACTACGTCTCATGGAAGTCATCACTTAGTTGGAAATGTGTGCACCATATGCAGACTCTCAACTCCAAAAGTAGCACCCAAGGGTTTTTTAAACTCAGCCCATAATCTACAGACACTGTAAGAAAAGTATAAAAGATAAAAGAGAATATTTTAAGATGCTATAAAATCTCTTAGAAACTATTTTAAACCTCTCTCTGTTATAAGGAATCTGAGGAACATTTATTTTTCTCCTCAAACAGGAGAAAAGATAGGAGAGTGTCCAAAAACTTTTGCAAGTATTTTTATTGCCTTGCAGAAATAGGAAATGGGAAGCTTGGAGGGAGCAGGGGGAATGTTGTTTGTTTTCCCAGATTGAGACATCTGAAAGTTTGGAATCCCTATGAATAATATATACATTGACATACTTCTGGTTGGACAGCGTTAAAATACAGATGGTGGAAGCCCTAGTTGCACACTGATATTGTAACTATGCCTTTTAAAAGAATACTGCAGACAATGACGATACCTCTGTAGCAGCTGCACTTGCTTAACAGAGAAGGGTTTCCTCATCACGCATAACATTCTGCAAATCAGTCACCTGCTTTGGGACTTTCCATAGTCTGTTGTCCTTTTACAGAGAGAAAGGGAAGCTGTCCTAGAAAAATAACTTTGCTGGTCTGACAGTGTGAGTTAGATGGGAGTCTGTTATTCCTCTTAAAATGACTTAAATATTACAAAGAAGGCAAAGGTAGAAAGGACATTTCTAAAAGGACTTCAGAAACAAGCAGAGGCAATATGGGTATCAAATGTCTGCATTGTGGACAGTTCTGGTTGGGTAACATTTTATATCCTGTTGGCTCAGTTCTGTACGACTATGCAGGGCAAAAGGTGAGGGAAAGTCAGGCAAGCAGTGTTAAACAAAGTTCACTTTATTTTGATAGCTGGGTGTGCATCTCTCTTTTGAAGCAAGAGATCAACACGTGATGCCATCACCGTATCAACCTGTTCCAGCTCTTTGTGTTGCTACTTTAAAAAAATCCCAAAACAAACCCACAATAATTTAAAAAAAAAAAAAAAAGAGAATGCACTCCAGGAGATGGAAGGAACTTGGGTCAGTGCTAAAAAAAAGTCAGCACATTTTAGTAACTAATGGCCTCAGTAGAAGCTGGTGCCAACCATACTGATGACGTGGGCTCGGCTCGCTGCTCACAGCTCGTGCTCTGGAGAGGATCCTGCTCTTTACTGAAAGAGTTTTCTCTCCCCATTTTAGCTCTCACAGTCACTGTATTTGTTTATGTGTTTTTGCTGTTCCAGGCAATAGCTCATTATTTAATCAGGAAACCTTTTTTCATTTTGTTTTTGTTTTGTTTATTTGTTTAAGGACACACTCACATATGTCATTCATCAGCTTGAAACTGAGGAGAGGCAGTCTCTTCTCCTTTTTTTTAAGTTTCAGAAATGATTTTTGTGACTCTTTCACAACCCTGCGGGTGACAGTCACCTGCACACTCAGTAACTTGGTCAGTTTTCAAGTAAGAATTTCCAAGTAGTTGTTAATTAAATCCCCCAAATAACCAGACCATGTCTGAGACTTCTGTATACAAAAAGCACACCCCATGGACAGCTATTACAATTAAATCATTACATATATTAAAATACAGCCAAATGTTCTTAAAAGCTCAGAACACATGCAAGGGCAGACATTCAGATCCTAGGCTAAGGGTTCAGAAGAATTTGTTCTTACAAGAAGATTGCTCCACAGCTGCTTGCTATAGCTCCCACACGTCTCCTCCTGCTGCTCTGGTACCCATTACTGGCAGACACAGACCAGGGAAGGAACTGCCTCTGGATGGGCAGGGACTCCTCTTGTCCTGGTTTCAGCTGGGATTGAGTCAATTTTGTTCCTAGTACTATTGGCACAGTGCTGTGTTTTGGATTTAGGATAAGAATAATGCTGATACCACAGTGATGTTTTCAGTTGTTTCTGAGCAGGGTTTGTACCAGCCAAGGACTGCTCAGTTTCTCCTGCTGTGACAATGCATAGACTGGGCAGGGAAGAGAGGCTGGGTGGGGACACAGCAGGGACAGCTGGTCCCAACTGGCCAAAGGGATATTCCAGGCCATATGGCACCATGCTCAGTGTCTCACAGAATCACTTAGGTGGGAAAAGACCTTTGATATCATCAAGTGCAACCATTAACCCAGCCCTGCCCAGGCCACCACTTCCCTAAGTGCCACATCTACACGTCTTTTAAATCTCTCCAGGGATGGCAACTCCAGCACTGCCGATGGAGCCTGGGCAGCCTGTTCCAGTGCTTGACAAGCCTTTTGGGGAAGAAATTTCCCAATTAGAAATATCAAATTAGGGGATAAAACATCCCCTGGGGAAACTTGAGGCCGTTTCCTCTTGTCCTGTTTCTTGCCACTGGGGGAAGAGACTGAACCCCAGCTTGCCACAACCTCCTTTCAGGTCACTGAGGCAGAGCAGGGGAGGGAGGTGACGGGCCCAGCCACTCCTGCTGCCTCTGCTGTGTCCCTCTGCCCACGTACAATCAGTCCTGGGCTTGCTCAGAGGACACTTAGGAGTTCAGGGATGGGATACATCCATTTCCCTCTGCTATTTATCCTGCTGCAAAGATCTGTGGAGCTTGAGAGATGTTTTGATGTCTCCGGAGAACCCAAGTACCCCAAAACTCCATTGGTTAAAGCTTCTCCAATGACTGACTAAGATACCTCCTGGATGACTTTATGCCAGAGGAACACTGGCATAAAGTGTTCCTCTGGCATAAAGTAGAAGTGCACTCCTAATACCCCTCAGGAGCTGATAAATCGCTTTAAATTTTAAAAAATCCACAATGGATTTTTCTTATTAGATAGATGGATGCTTTTTATGAGCTCTATGTTGAAATGCTGATTTTTGAAATTCCTACTACAGAAGTTACTGGTTTATCCACTTACAGCGCTTATGTTTGGTGACAGCAAAGTTTGGTGGAGCTTTGTGTCCACTTTGTTCCTGAAATTGTAGCTGGCTTGTATCTGGAGAGACAGACAGGAACCAATAGTTTGCTTGTCTAGTTCTGGCTTTAGTGTATTATTAAAATGGCAGTTGTGATTTTCCAACTTAAATTTAAATTAGGTCAGATTCTGAGACCTTCAAATGAAGGAAAAAACAGTGTGTCCAGCAGCTGTGCCAGAACACCAGCTCCCAGCAGGCCAGTGAACATCCCGGCTCCGTGGGTAGCTCCTGGGGAGCCCTGAGCTTTGCACAGCTCTCACAGGAGCAATGGGGAGCTATGCTTCCTCAGAACTGCTGACATCAAGGCCTCTCTTTCTGCTGATTTAAGAAACACTTAAAGGAGCAGGATGAGAAATTATGAAGGCTCATTTAAATCTATACTATTAACACTGTATATTACAACATTTAGGATGTATCTTTCTTATGCAAACAATTTCTAAAACTGTATATTCCAGTCTCCCTGTAAGTAGTTTTTCTTATTTAGAAGGAAATACGATTTGCACTCAGTTTATGTAGTTTGCTTAAGCATTTTTAAATTGAAATGTACTTGAGCTTCTTAGCAATCCATAGAGGCTTCCTTGCCATGATGTTATTACCAGCTGTCCACATTTTATGGGCATTTTGCTCTATCTAATTAGAGGAAATCCTGAGGGTGCACTCTGTTGAATTTTGTCTATTGACCCAAGTGTTTTGGTTTTCTCTTTTATGGTGAACTTTACATTAATTTGTATAATTGATGTGGTCTTAGACTACATAAACATTTGATATTGGCCAGAGACATTTGTGACATGAGGATCACACTGGCCTTTCTGCTGGTTGCCATGATGTGAGCCCTACACTGCAGCTCTTTCTGGGCTCCAGGCTCAGTTACAGGTGAGCTGCACCAGACTTGAAAGAATCAAGTCAATACACGGGTGCACAAATGGTGTAGAAATGACAGTCTCTGTGCATAACTGCTTTGGGGCTTGGTTTAGGTTCTCTAAGCTATACCAAGTGTCCCCCACAGTGACTCCAGGGAGTGTTTCAGCAGGTAGGAACCCCTTTACACAAGTTGATGCCCTTTTTGTGGAGCAAAACAAGGTCCAAGAGTGCTGTAAGAGGACCTCTGGTACCAACACAGCACGCCCCTGAGCATCTGGATACAGAGTCCTCTCAAGCCCTGATGCAGAAGTGAAAGGCAAATCCTGGCTCTTGAGCTCAGCACTGACCACATCCCACTTCCTGAGCAGTAGGGAATGCAAATATCTCCCAGGGCCTGGGCTCTGTCCGAGTCTGTGCCATGGCTGTTGTGCCCTGGGCTCTGCTTAGGCCCGTGCCATGTTCTTCTGGACACATGGGACATCAGGGAATTTTTGGAAGCATGTTTGGTTTTTGGTTAATGCTTTTAGAAAGTAACACAGTCACAGATAAGTGAAAGATCTGATGCCTGTTCCAGCTCCTGTGGAGAAATAGCAAATTACAGCTGACTTGATTCAAATATTGGAATTTGAAGGAAATGTATCATATAACATATCAACTTATGTATGTCATCCATGGGGAAAATTTCCTAAGTGTTTAAGTCTATTGCATTATTTTAAGCAAAGAAAGGATCCTTCTCCCTTGTAACACACCATGCTGTATTTGCAGCACTGTGCCATTTTGGCATCCCCCAATCTGTGCACTCTTGTTCTCAGCAGAGAATTAGCCTGATTGAGAAGCAGAGTTCATACCCTTGTGTGTTCCTCTTCCATTGAAACTGATTTATATTTTTAACACTTTATTTATTCCTACCTTATTTACATAATTGGGATTTTTCAGTAATATTTTTACTGCAGAAAGAAAGTGCGAGATTGAATGTTTTGGCCAAATTAGCCCACTTCGTGTTAGTTTGGCTGGCACGTTAATTTTCTCAGTTTGATCTCAAATAGCAATTACATCATGATGAAAGTCTAGCATAGGTTTTGTCTATACATTGCATGTGTTTATTAGCAAATTTGGGGTGTGTGGGTTAAATATTACTTTCACTTGATTTATTATTTATGGCACAGCTCTTTTTTGACTGTGTATGCATATATGTGTATGCATATAAACACACATATGTTATGTTATATAAAAGATGGCAGTGTGTGGCAGTAAATACATTTCTTGGCATGAACCTGGAATGTCAGCAGTAGTCATGAGTAGCAAATTTAATTCTTGCCAAGCTAACATAAGAAGATAAGCAAATATTTAATGTTATATATGGTTGTTTTATGGGCTCCAATCTGCACACGTGTTCTCTTTATACTGATTTTGTTGTGAGAGAGATAACTTTTTCTTCAAGTTAAAAATCTGATTTAAAATTTTGTGTACCCAGGGAAAGCTTCCACCCAATGACTGGTCTTTTTCCTGAGCAAATCCTTTCTGTCAGTGATTGGAATCAGCTCAGTTGAGGACAAAAAAAATAGGGACTGAGTTTCTTTAATATTTCCTTGGGTCACATCAAAATCCAAGCCTGTAAATACTTACATATGTATTTAACTTTGGTACTTTGAGTACTATTAATGATTCAAATGAAATTCCTCATGGCAGAATAGTTAATCATGGGAACAAATGTTTGCAGGTTTGAGTCCCAAGGCTGTTTTTGCTCTTCAGCTGCACCATTTCAGCATTTTGGTATTCTCCTACAGCTCTCATGTGTGGGAGTGGTATGCACTGATCCGGTTATACCATATCTTAAAAAGAAATAGCAAAATATATCTGTGTGTTTTCTTCTGGTTGTCTGTTGTTGATCTAAATACTCCTTTACTAACTGCTTTAAAACGTTGGTTAAATGTGCAGGAGAATGCAGAAACCCTAATCAAAAATTGCAGGGTGGGGACATTCATAGGAGAATGAAATACGGCATTACCATGATGAAGTGGCTGGTTTAATTCTTTATTTTTAAACTCTTATTTAACTCCACTGCACTGTTACATAATTCTTTAGGGAAAAATGTTAATGGTGATTTAATATGCATTTAGTAATCAGAATTTTGCAAGCCATGTGTGGTGGGGTTGACAGGACCCAGCTGGAGCATTTACAGGTGTACTGAATGCAAATATTTAATCCTGGTTCATCTAAAGATGGTCTATTACAAACCCAAAATGAAATATGGATAAAACCCATAACATTTCCTCCCTTAAGTGTATCAAATAATGTACTCTTAATTTAGATACTTGTATTTCAAAATATTTTCTCTAAATTTAACTAGTGCTCCAAGGGAAATGAAGTGCTTATATTTTCCTTGCAGAATGTTGCACTGTGAGTGGGTTTGTGTGTTGTTGTGGTAGCCCAGTGCTGGAGCAAATGGGCTGCCATTCCAAATCACCTTTTAAGTGCTTTTTAATATCTCTAGGAGATGAAGGGAAAAATAGGGATTTTGTGATTTTCATCCTGATTTACGGGACTGTATTTGCAGAGAATTTATGAAATGCTTCTGTTTAATATTGAGTTTGTTTCGTCAGCTATTTATTTGGAAGATTACTGAGAAATGTTGCACATACCCTTTGGGTTATTTTAAACAGACAGATTTGCTTTAAAAGAGGTTTTAATCTTTATCACATCTGTGGTGGATTTACTACACTTCCTGTAAAACGTTTTCTAAGGTAATGAATATAACATTAACAAAGCCTACTTTTTGTGTGTCAATCAACATGACTTGATTTTTTCCCCTCTTATTCCATTAGATTTTTTTGGTTGGTTTTTTTTCTCCTAAAAATATTTACACTCAGATACATTTTAAAAAGTAATATAGATGAGAAATATTTTAAGTGAACCATCAAAGGTACTTGGATAGTAATATAAATGATAATATTTGTTAAATTTTCATTCAAGCATGCATTTAAATTTCTAGAGAATTTTTTTAAATCAAAGAAAAGAAAAATGGGTATACACATTTATTACCATAGTAGAGTAGCCTTGTACTTTGTATTCTGCCTATGTATGTATCTTGACTTGTATTTCTATTTTATAAATACAAGTAAGAATGTTCCATATGCAAATAACATTGCATGGCATATGTTTTCCTAAATATTCCATTTATCTGGAGAGTTTTTAAGGGAGAGTGCAGAATATATATTATTTTTATGCAGTTCTTCATACTAGAGTGAAATACTGCTCTTTTGCACTTGTCCAGAGTTGTGGTGACCTGAGTTTTCTGCCATTAGTTTTCCATCTGGAAATTCAATCCACCTTCCCAAGGGCTGCCTCTTCCCCCACTGAGCAGCTCTGAAAGGTGCTGGTGGGGGGAACTGGCTGTCTTCCTGTTGCTGCAGAATGGCATGCTGTGATTTAAATAATCCATCCTTGAAACTTGGACCTTTCCTTTTCGGTAATAGATTATTCCTAAATGAACCTTAATAAGAGTGCTGGCAGGTAGTTAACAGCAGCAAAGGCAATCAGTCTGAGTGTATCTCAGAGCCATAAAACTTAGGAAAGTAAAATATAATGAGGTTTTTTGTCTTATCTGCAAGGTGAAAAGGATAGGAATAGAAATGAATGGATTTGAGGACCTCACGGAGTACTGTTTATTTCTTTGATAATTGTTAGAACTTGTGCCACATGCCAGTGGTGCAGTCATTTTTTCTGGACTTTTAAGCAGCTGTTTTGTCTGACCTTTAAGCCTGAGCTCAGATTTAGCTATTGCTGCTCAACCTGGTACCTCTCCCACTTCAGTGCTTAACAAGCGTGACTCCATCTCCAGAATTATTTACTTTGCATGTTTACTGACAAACTGATGCCTTAGGTTTTAACTTTTATATTTTTCAAATTCTGTATTCCCAGTGTGTAACTCTGCAGTGTCCTGGAGCCTGTGAGCTGCTGCTCTCTCATGCTGAGACAGACAGAACAAAGCCTCTCCAGGCTGCTCTCCAAGGACACCCAGCCCGGCCTAGGCCCAAAATGTGTAACCCAGCATTTTGAGAAGGGGGGCAAGCTGAGGGGAAATTACATCATTAGCTAAACTTAATTGGTGAAATTGGGCTGAGATGCAAAAGGGCCAAACCTATAAAAGTGTGAAGAACTTGTGACTCAGGGTCCATCTTGGGTGTAGCTTTTGGCCTGCCCAGGGTGTGCCTCTGAAGGCCTTTCAAATAAATATCCACCTTTATTCCCTTACTCCTGTCTAGTCTCTGTTTCTAGATTGGCCTCTTTAGGCATCAAACTTCTGTTGTTTTTTTTTTTTCTTGTGCCAAGCACCACCTTCATCTGTGGTTACCCTCTCTGAAAATGCAAAATGTCATCATGAGAGGCCAAATAACCCCCCTGCCTTCAGTGCAACTTGTTGTGTCTGCCTGTACTCAGAGTTAGGCCTGACACGGCCTTTCCATGCACAGGAGCTGGAGGGGAGGCTCCCCTGGGGCAGGGGCTCTGAAGGGCTGGGGGAATTGAGCCCTGGCCTGGGATTGCTGGGGGAAACCTCCTCTTGCCCTGCCAGAGCAGCAGCTTTGGGTCTGCCACAGGCAGGCACGAATGGTCCAGGTTGTTCCCTAATCCAGACACCTGACAAACACCCTAAAACATGCACTAGCAAACCCAGATTGTTTCGGCCAGTCAAGCTGCAGTGGCAGTAAGTTACTGCTCTGTGAGTTCTGCAAAGCTCTGCCTGGAGCTTGGCCCATTTTTGTACTTGCCAAAGCTTTCTCAGAGCATGTTTAGGGTTGACTTTTTCTTGGGACTTGGAGTAATGTGGGAGTGAAGACAAGATGCCTCGAACAGGGCAGTGACAAATGCAAAAAGAAAGTGAAAAATGAGGAGACAAGGATCTTAAGGAAAATCATAATAAACATCACATACAGGCTACCCACTTATGCCAGCTCAGCTTTCGGGGTGTTTTTCTAGACTCAGTTAATATATAGCACAGGTTTCCCTTCAGTTAGGAAAAACATTAAAAATATATTAATCATCCTTAAACAAAAAAACATGTGTTTGAATGACAGGGGGAAAGCATGCAACATCAAAGTAGATGTTTCTGAATTTTGAACACTCCCTCCATGCCCTTCTCCTGAAATAATTTCTAAAATTTACAAAACATCTCTGCCATCCCCAGGCCTGGCACTGGTGCCTGTGGAGCACTGTGCTGGCACCGGGGCAGCTGGGCTCAGGGGTAGGGGACAGACCTGGTACCCCAGGTGTTTGCAAGATGATGCCCCCACATCCTACCCTTTGTATCTAAATAATTCAGATTCAGCTCAGAATCCTTGAGAAGAGGACTGTGTCTTCTCTCACAGCAGATGAAATGGAGTAGCTGTGCTTTCAGAACCAAGCAGCAATATGACCTTTAGGTTGCCTTTAATGTGGGGAGTTGTTTGTCATCCACTGCAACATCATTCAGTGACAGAAGGGACAAGAATGCGGCGGGGGAATGGGAACAAACCTATTCGCATGCAACTTGTGGGTATCTGAACGAGCTGAATTGGGGCTGTAAATGGAGAGCAGTTGCTGTATGCACCAAAACTGCTCTTGTTCACCAGGCACTGATAGCTCTCTGTTTATGCGACATTAAAGAACATCAGGATTAGAAACCCAAAGCTTTTAGCACTGTAAGGGAGGTGAGTGGTTCCTATTCCCACAAGCTGCCTTACTAAGGCTTTGCACAGTGCCTCTGTTAACTCTAACACAGAAAGGCTTAAACATGCATTTTATCTGGCCTCTGTTCAGGAACCATGCGGGCAATTTAAACAGCTGCTTCACTGGGGTCCATGAGCCAGAGGTGCTGAAGATGCTTTCTGAATTAGGTCCCAATCATGTGGTCAGAGGAAAGAGAGGGGAAGAAAGCAAACTGGAAGAAAAAAAAAAAAATTCGGAATAGAAATTTGTGCATATTTACTCTTACATACAACTCAAGAGGTGCCAGAATAATAACCTTAAATTTAGAAATACTCAATAGGTATTGCACTTGGGAAAAATGGGCAGGCTGATATCAGAGGAACATGAGTGCAAAAGAAAACAGATTTTGAGAATTTCTTCTCACTCTGGTTATTATAATCTGGTTGCTATAATATTTGTCTGAGAGTAATGTTTGCAGAAAAGGACTTCAGAGCTATTTCTAGCTGAGTATTTGACTTGACTGAAATGAGAAATTAATATATGAAATGAACAACTAGGTGCTGTGTTCAGCAAGAAGGAGAGTCAGTTTAATAAAACATCACAGCACATAATGAGGCTATGGGGATCACTTGTCTCTTTGTGGAGCTTTCCACCCACACATGAATCACAGCAGCCCCTGGAGAGTCTCACCCCATCCCAAAGGTAAGAGGCTACACCATGGCAGCTTTTTTGGCAATTTATGAGTGATTGTTAGAGAAGACAAGGTCAAAAAGCTGTGTTTCACCCTGGGAGAAGAAGTGGGGAGCAGACGGAGGAGTTAATTCCCAGCCCTGAGCCACCTTTGAGAGCTCCCAATCTCTGAGAGCTTCCCATTGATGTGGAAGGGCCCCCCATGCTGGGCAACCAACTCCTGCAGAATATATTGCTTTTTGCATGGTGCTCCTGTGGCAGAGATCAAAGAAACCAGCACCCAGTCCTCCCCCAGTACTACAGGTCTTCAGGCTGCTGTGCAGAGCAAACATCCCTTTTCCCTGTTTTGGTTTTCTCAGACACACAGAACTATTCTTAGAAATCCTGTTTCTGGCCTCATTATCTACTTTGTCTATCTTGTATTGTAGCACTTTATTTTCCTTGAACAACATCTTAAACATGCCAACATATCCAGCACAGCTAATTTGCAGACCAGCAAACTTGTTTTCAGCACCTTCTAATCTCTTAGAGAAAGACTTCACTTTATTTTCTGTAGCAGAGCCAGTCTGTGAGGAGTCTGGTCTTTCATGGATCAAACCCTGTTCTGAAGCACCACTGGTTTCACATCTAACATACCCATCTGCCACACAGGACTTGCAAGAACGGATACAACTCCATTTACTGCTGGACTGCCTGGGTGGTGTTGGAAGTTTGTTTTTAAACATTATGGAAACAGAAGTCCTGCTTGCCCCTTTCTCCAGTGTCACCTCACCAATCATAAGAAATTTCCGAAAGAGGTGCAGCCAAGCAGCCAGAGAGAAGTGCCTGCATAGTCTGACTGTCTCTCTCTTCCCTGTGAGCTGATGGGGAGGAAGAAATGACCCCTGGGGCCGTGTTTTTGAAAGTGCAACAGGTAAAAAAGGAACTTGTACATTTATGGAGAATCAGTCCTTTGGGGACTGTTAAAACCCATGGTGCAGGTGAAGCCCCCAGCTCTGGATGTCCTTATGCCACCTTATGACTGGAAGTTCGGAGGGCAAATGTTGGAGGGGGTGCCACTGCACACTTGTCCTTGGGTGTATCTTCAGATTCAGATGAGCCCTCTCCTTGGCTGTGCCAGGGCTGCTGTCAGAGGCACAACAGAACTGGGTGAGCCTTTGATGTGATGCAGTACTGACCCCGTTATATGAAAAGCTTGGGTCTTGTCTTCTTAAGGAAGTGAGCAAGTTTCTGTTGCAAACTTAGAAAGGACACTCTCACTATTTGAAATACACATCCCTGCTTACCATCCTCCTGGTTATATGTTGTAGAAGACCTCTGAGACTGGAGAGCACCAGAAACTCGAAATCTGTGCTGTAGGGTATAGTGCATGCAATTATGGGTCTAAAAATTCCAGTAATGCATCCAGTATTATCTACTGCTCCTCTCATCTTGTTCAGCCCCTGAAGAAAAAGACAAATGCGCTTTTCTCTCTATGCTAATTGGAGTGAGGAAGGAGATAGCTGGTAAAACCTACTGATAAGATTTAGACAGAGGTGCCAACAATTCCCAAGAAGATGTGGAACATAAAATGTAAAGCTTTTCCCAGAAGAGCAATTTCTAACCACACTGCTAATTCTGCAAGACAAATGCAAGAGAAGCACTTACTGTTTACTCTCTCAAATAAACTTCAAACGCAGCACAGACCTCCTTTTCTCCCAGGCATAGACAGGGACATTGCTGTGATGTCAAATTTGTCCACCACTGCTCCAGCATGTTTTGCTTTCTACTTTATGGGTTGTCATTTGTTATGCAGTTTCCCTGTTCCCAGACCTTCCACACAGCATATTGCTAATGAGCTCCTTTTCCCTGAAGATAGGTATTGATAAATGCTGGGCAGGCAGCAGGCTGCCCTTTTTAGTGAAGCTTCCTCCCAATAAAAGCTGTAATGGCAGCAGATGTATTGTAGAATCAAATGGGATCAATATGTTCTGCTCAGATTGAAGACAGTTAGGCTTACTCTGAGCAAAGCAGAGGTGAATTCCAAAAGAGATGTTCCAGGTCTCGTATAATGGGGATTATGAGACCACTGAGCCATATAAGATATTTTAAAGCCTATTCAGCGAGCTTGCTGGCAAGTCTGCTGCATAATCAGGTATCAAATGGCCAGTGGTGTGGAGTCCATCCTGATAACTTCCTTGTTTACCATGATATTGAATACAGGAGCATCCACGAGGGCTTTGGAGGGTGCTACAGAAACATCCCTCTGCCCACCCTGCCTAAGAGGGCATTGCCTTTCCTGTGGCATTCCCGTCAAAATCAGAAACTGCCACAAGTGACTCATTTTCCATGAGTGATGAGGCTTCGAAAGGAAGATATAAAAAGAGTTAATGGAAGCAGGGGGATGTTTCTGAGTCAGTTGGCCATGTAAATTTTGAGTGGGGCTTCCCAAACATAACTTCCAATATTTGAGTTAAGTGAATTAACAAGGAGCTATTGAAGCAATGAGCAATGAGCACTGGATATTTGGCTGCCACGATGTGGTTTTGATCATAGGTGTATTGGAAGGACTGTAAAAATTTCCTTTCTTTAGTAAAAGTCCTAAAATAGCTAATTTGTGTTTGGGGTTTTTTTTTCAGACTTGTGAGATATATAACTACTTTTTTTTTGCTTGATTTTACTTGTGCTCTCAACGCTCCTTTCCTGTGACGTGATCTAATTCTATCTGCTTTTCTGATGGTAAATGAAAACATCTTGGGAATGCAATATGGGCACAGGTACAAACTTTAAAAGCAAGGAGTGATCAAAGACAGCGCTGGCTAACCACTGAACAGCTTCTAATTAGCTTTCAGCTATCTTTATAGAGAGCAAACTGAATGATAAGGAGTAATTATTCATACATAGGCCACATAATTTAGACAAATAACTTGTAAAACACAGCAATCAACCTGCATTGTGATCTCTTTTTTAATTAGAATTCATATTTGGCATCGGTGGGAGGATTCTTCTGGTTTAAAAGTGGGGAAAGATGTAAGCTATAGGAATTAGAGGAAAAAGTGTAATAATTCACCTGGTTATCTAGATAAATCCAAGCCAAATGTAGCATTCCTGCCTTGCTGCATCATTGCAAAGAACTAACCTTGCCACAGTGAAGCTTGAACATCTTTCCCTGTCTCAAAGGAGACACACAAAATATTCAAGGTGGTTCCTCCTTGTGTCACATTATGTGAAGCAAGTGTTGCACAATTAATTTGCTTTCAGCATATATTATAAAAGCCACTAGACCTCCAATTTCAGTGCAGATTTTAACCATCTCTTTTTCCAGGATATTAGCATATATTTGTTGGGTAGTACTCAATTTATTTTTTGCTTTCTGGGGCTTTAAACATTTCTGGGTCCTTCCTGATATTTGCAGCACTTCCTAATTAATGTGTCATGCATATTTAGTTAGTGTGCTGTGTGCTCCCTCTTAGAGATATTAATAAAGATGTTAAATAAAATTGGTTCTAGCATTTACCCAGCAATCACTTGCTCTTTGCCCTTATAAAGACATTTATGAGAACACGCTCTATCTATTGCATTTTTTCTCTCACTTAATATTCTGCTGCTATATTGGTCTTGGCTGTTTCTAATGGAATCTTCCCCAAATTATAATGAAGAGTCTGATATTAAGAATCTGGACTTTTGTATATAATTGAATTTTTAAAAATCGAATTGAACTCATGTCGTTTGGATTTATCAGCTTGTGTAAAGCAGTGTAACGGTTTCTCCACTTGCAGCTTTGGTTGCTGCTGATTACTGTGTGTCATGGCAAGGCCCTTCATTATCTATTTTGGCTGATTGCTTCATTGCTTTCTAAAGGTAGATTTATTGCACCATTCTTGCATGCATCTTTCCCTCCCTTTCAATGATTAGCCATACCTTTGCTTTCCTGCTCCTCCCACAACTTGTTGCCAATTCCCGCTCTGCTTAATCTTTGGAAATTACTCAGTTGTTACTCATATTTCAACTGATACTGAAATATTTTTTTTCTGTTTAGTAAATATCAATTCTCAATATTAATACATCATGCTTGGAAAAAGAACAATACCATATTAAGAACCTATTAATGTACTACAGTGAAATGAATCTTAGAAAGTAATAATTAATTCCAAATTTAATGAGATCGGTTAATTTAGTTTCTGAAAATTATCAGTTTTGATTTGGCATTCAATTATAGATACAGAAAGAATCTTCTATTTGTGATGTTCCTGAGAACACCCACTGCAAGCGAATTTTTTTAAAGATTTTTTTATCAGTACAATCTCACTTTTTAAAGGCTCTTCATGAATGCAATATGATGAAAAATCATGGGAAAACAGAGTGGTGTTTGAGGATGCAAGAATGGTTCAGATGAACAGTGCAAATACTCGTAGTGCAGGCTGGGTTTTCACTATGTTAAGGGAACCAGGGACTTTACATAAACTCCAACCAGCACAGAATGTGGCTGCCAGGTTTCTTATGAAAAGGAGATGACAGGAGCACATTCGATTTATTTTGAAAATGTATTGGCTGCCAGTCAAATACCATACTGGTTTTGAAATTGCCTGCCTTGTTTGTAAGGTGTTACACAGTCCCAGCCTATCTCTTTGACAGTCTTTGTCCTCACATTCCCGGTCAATCTCTGTGATTTACTCAGTTCCAAGAGTTCTCTAAAGACCAAGGACTTTGATTTCTTACTGACAGTTTCTTCTCCAGAAGTTGATTGTCCCTGATTTTCCCTGCAGCCCTGGTGGAGAATTTCCCTGACCCAATGGAGCAGTGTCTCTGAGCTGGAGCTGGGCACTGCTAAGTGCCTTGTTGAATTCATCTCTCAGTGTGACATTGCCTGCAGTTGTTTTGCACTGCACAGAGTAAGAGAAGAATCAAACTTTTGCTTGTTTGAAAGTTAAATACAAAGTGGTAACTTCTTTTTCCAGTTTAGCTTTTCTGATGCATTGATTATATTAAAAACAAAAAAAACCCCAACAACAACAACAACAACAACAACAACAACAACAACAAAAAACCAACAAAAAAAACCCCAACCCAAAACCACCAGAAAAAGACCCAAAACCGCTGAGGGTTAGTTTTCTGTGCCAGTCATTGTGCAATATTTTCATGACAGCTGGTAGAAACACATTTTTTTGTCCTATGTCAGACTTCATCTGATTTTTTCTTTCAATTATTATGCAGGAAATCTTTACAATTTATGACAGGTTTTTATTTTGTAAAAAATTAATGTCAGACATGCTTGTGAATTTGTTTCTCCACCACATTTTTTTCTCCTTTTATTGTTTTCTGCTTTTTATTCTTTGCTGTCCTTTTTTGCCCACACTTTCTATAAAGTTCTCCAGTCATGATTTTACATGTCAAAAATGCCTTTTTCTGCCTTCCCACTCACACATATTGAGAAACATTCCAAACTTTTGATAAATTAGAGTGGTAATGTTGTAATGCTCCACATTTTACCACGTTTCTTCAGCTTTGGAGAAACATTTGAACTCTTTGGAGTGTGCAGCTCTTAGCATGACAGAGTGACATTAGGAGAGAGGGGAAGAAGAAGAGAAAAAATAGAGAAAGGAGCCAATATTCTTTCTTAAGGATATGCATCTATATACCAGTTTTATTTTTTTCTCTGGAAGAAACTTTTTTCTAAAAAGACAAACTCACCTTGCTTTCTGCACTAAACAGGTGGTAGATGGGACTGGAAATTTCTGATTTATTTTTACAACCACTTCGTTTATCTTCTCCAAGTCACTAAAGAACTTGATTTATTCTTTCTTTTTTTTTCCCCACAAGGATATAATCTTTCCTGCCGTTGTTTAATGTTTTACAGTTTAATTAAGTTCATTCCATAATTTGAAAACCACAAATAAGCGTTTTTTCCAACTCAAATAAGATGGTAGCTTAGGATCAAATAAGCCACTGCCAGTGCCACCCACTGCCACCCATTACTGTGACCTAAGTGGGACCTGAAACCTGTCCACCTGCAGTGCCCCAGCTGCAGAACGATGCCTCTGTTGGCTCTTGTTGTCCAGGGTTTTGAACTTGTGAAAGGATTTTTCAAAGACATGAATATTCAACAGCACCAGCTTAAAAACTCCCAAAACTTAAAAGAGGAGCTGATTACTGGCCAAGGCTTTTATAGGCAGGTACCAGGCAGAAAGAAAATGAGTTATTTACAGTTGTGCTACCAATTAAGTACATGGGAAAGTAAAAATAAGTGCCCTCTGTGTATTCCTGCCTTTTGCACGTAGAACGTAGTTGTACAAAAGTAATAATGATGAATCCCTGCTTTCCTTTTTGCCTGACCACTAAAAATGCTTTTTCTCCCTGGGGACACAGACCAAGATACTTAGCCAAGGGTGTGTTTTATTTCTCTCAGTATTTCTGTTGCTCTTTTTTCTTAAACCAATGTGGTGTATACTCATAATTTTTTATAAAGCACAAAATAAGTTTAAACATAGCTGTGCATAGTTGCAGTTCTGCAAAGCCAGGTTCCTCTCCAATAGCTTTTGTTCCCTTCCCTCCTGCTCTTATTTTTTAATTTTCTCTTGGACAGATGGTCCTACCTTCGTTCTTCTTTCAACATTGCACAGTAAAGTTTCTGTCCAGTTCTATTTTGTTTAAGATGTGTGCATGAATTTCATACTGGTACTAAAAAGTGAATTAATGGTGCTGACTTCTTTACAGGACCATGTCAATACCTCTTATTTCATATTGGCAATAACCCTTTTGTGTTACACTTAGTCCTTCACCAAGGAGCAGTAATTTTACTGATTTACTAAGCTTGGTGATGTGCACAAATGAAGGGAAAGATGAGATACTGCAAAGTATTTCTACTTTTGGTCTAACTGGAATATCCAGAACTCTCCTGGGCAAAATTGGAGTGCTTTGGGAGTAAAACAAGTGGAGTTTTATTGTAGTTTTGTTTATTTGGATCAAAATTAGGAGTAGTTTGCCTTTGTGTCTTGCAACACTTGCAAGTGGTGTGGGTCAGGGAGAATTATCTGAAATAAATCTGTCTTTGGCCAATTTCTAGATGAAAAGTAAGTGAATGAACTAATGGTCCACATTAGCAAGTTGTCATATTAGCTTTTAGGTTTGTTAAGTGCTTACAATTTTTTCCTCAAATTTAGCCTTTGAGTCCTGAATTACCCTCAATCCACCTCAACAATTATATGCCTGGCAGTATCCCAAAGACAGCAGCAGCCTCTCCCATGGTGGGATGCCAGGATGAGAAATTAATAAAAAAAATCCAAACATGGTGATGCCTAAAGAGGCCAACCTAGAAACAGAGACCAGACAGGAGTAAGGGAATAAAGGTGGATATTTATTTGAAAGGCCTTCAGAGGCACACCCTGGGCAGGCCAAAGGCTACACCAAAGATGGACCCCGAGTCACGAGTTCTTCACACTTTTATAGCTTTGGTCCATTTGCATATCAACTCAATTTCACCAAGTAAACTTTAGCTAATGATGGAATTTCCCCTCAGCTTGCCCCCCTTCTCAAGATGCTGGGTTACACATTTTGGGCCTAGGCCGGGCTGGGTGTCCTTGGAGAGCAGCCTGGAGAGGCTTTGTTCTGTCTGTCTCAGCATGAGAGAGCAGCAGCTCCCAGGCCACAGGACACTGCAGAGTTACACACTGGGAATACGGGATTTGAAAAATATAAAAGTTAAAACCTAAGGCATCATGGAAAGAAAGTATCACTATCTTTCTTAATGTACGCTTTTTGCAAACAAGGAACCAGTATTTGCAACAGGGGAAAACGCCTGTTTTTCCCAACAGGGGAAAAGCCAATGCTTTTGCTCCCTTTTTGGGTTGCTTAATACATAATAATGATCCTCTTCTGCACAAGCTTCCTTTGATATCCAGACTCCATTGCAATGAACTGCTCCTGTCTCAGAAAGAAAAGCTGTCGTACCAGATGGGAATGAACAAACACATATATATCCAACAAAGGCAGTCCTGAGCTTGATGTAAAGTTTACTAGCAACAAGTAGAAAGAACATAAATACAATGTACTATAAATCAGTATAACTATAGAAACACCATTAGAGGGAGCTCTGTTACTTAGGCCAATAGTTTCGATCTATTGAAACAGACCTGTAATCAAGCTGCAGATTTGACTAAAAAATAAGATAACTTCAGCTCTAAAGAGCACTCTGAATGTGGGTATCTTTCTTGCAGCACATTGGTGTCAGGCTGCTCCATATAATAGTATCTGTAAAAGCTCTAAAACTGACTCAGTCCTTTTCATTTTTCTGGTTCTCCCTTCCCTCCATCGTCCTCAAAGTACTGAGATATTGGCTTTAAAGTAATTATTCTTTAGTCTTTCAAATGTGTGCTGTTCCCTTTTATTTTTTTGTCCATAATCCAGATGTATGTGTATAGTAACTGAGCATAGGAAAATGTGGGGCCTAGGATTGGAAAATTTATTCTATAATGTTATCTCTACAGAATGCAGAGTTGAAAGGAAATAAAAAGTATCTTAGAATTAGCTAGAAATGAAATGTAGAAATAGCGTAAAAGAAGTGAGAAAATACCACTATTCTCTTACTATATTTATATCTACTTTAGAGTGCATGAGGTATAATTCTGTAAATAATGTGGTATTTTTTACACTGCTCATTTTTCTTCCTTTTCTGAATCTTATAAATACTTCACAGTTCATTAATTGGTTAAATGCTAGTCATTGAAAAATTATTCTGTTTCTTACCAGCAGTAGATTTGATTAGATTTCCCCACCTTTGCTGTACATAGTTCTTAATGCTCGTTCTTGAAGGGGGTTTTTGGCTGTCAGTTTGCCTTCTTCCTCATCCAGTGATGCTTAAACCAAAGTCTGCAGAAGGGGAGAATTCTAAAACAGCTTCCATTTTTATTTGTTTTGTGAAAATAACCCAGCAGAGAAAAGGGACTTAACCTGGGTCACTACCAAAGAACAGTTGTAGTGATTGCTAATCTCTTCTTACAGATAACAGTGCATCCATGCAGCAGCTCAGTGTCAGGCACAAATTCTCAGGAAAGCAGGCTTTGCTGGCTCTGCTGTTGACAGAACAACTGCTATCTCTCAGGGAGGTTGCTTATGAAGATACCTTGAGATGGAATCCTTCTCAATATTTTAAATTCTTGGTCCTAGAAAGCCAATAAATTTCATCTGTCTAAAAGCAGAAGACAGGAGAAATACGTAAACAGAGAAAAGGAAAACTGGGCTCTGCTTCCTATGTCCAAGTCGAAAGAGAGGAGCTCTCGTTGGTGCCCAGAGCCAAGGCAGCGGTGCTGGGCTGGGCTGGAGCACGAGGCAGTGCCTAGCACGGGTCACACCCAGCACAGGCCAGGGGCAGCCAGCCATCGCTGTGCTGAGCGCTGCGCTGGGGAGAGCTCCCTGCCCTCCTCGGGGCTCTGAGCTTCGGTGTCACATCCCAAACCAGCACATTCATTGGGTTTGAGCACTTGATATGAATAAGTGGAGCAATTTATAAAATGGTGTAGTCCCTGACTTGTTGCCACAGTTGTAATGTTCCTTGAGTTCCTAAATAAATATGGACTGACTGAAGGATACCAGCCATATCCGAGCAAACAGCCATTAGCACTGGGTTTCTTTTCCTCCTCCTGTGTGGCCTCTCTCCTTACACTTGTGGTAGCTTGTCAGCACTTTCTTTAAAGGTAACACAAAGCCCCCTGAACCTCCCAAACAATGAAAAATGAATTACCATAATGTATAATAAATAAGAATCGCCTCTTAAATCAGTCAGTGGCTTTGTTAAAGGGGTCCCAGAGCCTTCTGCGTTTCCAAAACTGCTATGAATTAGGTCACACTATCCTCAGGAAAGATGGCTGGGACAGTGGGGAAGGGGGATTTCTTAATTTTTATTTTAATTTTGAGGGAACAGAACAGCAGCATTCAGGGGAATGAGTCACAGTGATCAGCTCAGGAGCTCAGGAATTACAGAGAAAGCTGTGAAATAAAATTTAATAATAAAGAGTGGTGTTTAAAATTAATTAGTCTAGATAACCTGGTGGCAACACACTAACATCTTGGCTCGCACTGTGGAGTGCCTAACCCAGGAATGTGTATTTCCACCGACATGAAGCCCTTTGCTCTGCTTTTTTTTTTTCTTTTAGTTTTTGGTCCCCTCCCAGAAATCTGTGGGACTATCTCTGAAGCCAGATCCCATACAATGGTCAGATAGCCAAGATCTGGTCCTTACGAGAAACTGAAATATTTCTTCCTGAAAGTCGAAGGAGACATGAAATCTGAGTGCTGACAAATGTGGGCAATATTGGGAAAAATGTTGAACGAGAATAAGAAATTAGTTAATAACACTGTTATTTACTTTGCCTGAATTTCCTCACCCTCCCTGGCAAGTCTTTTTTGCATCAGAAGAGAATCTGGGTAATTTGAGGCTTCAGTCACTAATTGCAAATACAGCAGAATAGCAGAGGCAGTGCTTTCCTGCATTTATTGTGGGGGAGCACTGATTGCAGGCAATTGTATTGATCCATTCAGCCACTCATTTCACTGCATTAGAAAATGAATTAATTTTGACAGGCTTTGGCAAGAACTCATTAGTCTGTAGCTTAATGCTTAATAAACTGTCATCTCCCCTTTAACAGTGTAAGACCAATTGCCAGACAGCCTGGGGATGCAGGGGAAATCTGAAGGCTTCATTTTTATCAGAAATTAGATTAATAAAATACCAGATGATATGAGAGTGAATGAACAGAAATGCATACATGAAATAAGTAAGCAGACAACCTACCTGCAAAATGGAAAGAAAAATTCTCAAAAAATAGAAAAATAGAGAGGGAGATTGGAATTTAAACCTATATCAGAAATTTTGCTGTGGCAAAAGCATAAGCCACTATTTAAAGTTCTTGAAGCATCACCTTCAAAATTTTGTAAAGTCAGGTTATTCTTGGTGGTTTCAATGGTATCATTTCCTGTACTCCACACCAATTGTTTTTAAGTCTTCTTAGCATGTTAATTATCAAGATTTTGTGATTGTGAGGAAAAAAGCAACCTGCATAGAAAAAGCCATATATGCAACACTCTGCTTTAGTAAATGATTGATTTGCTTCTTTGCCTCCCTATATCTGCTTTCAGATGCTGAGATCAACCATTACTTTGAGCAATAAAAAGGATTTTCTCAGGCTATGATAAATGCTTTAAATACAGAATGATCTTTCTAATAATTTTTGTTGTGTTTTCAGATGTGATTATATGATATTATACTTTATATGTTTTCCCGGCAAAGCTGTTGACTTTAAATTAAAGTGCCATCTAAAGAAAAGAAAAAAAAAAGGCAATGCACTGTGTAAAATTGATAATCCCACTTCTGTATCTATGGCATTTATTGTGCCAGATGTTCTGGCCTTTCTGTGTCTACTCTTTGTGAAGTTTTACTCTGGGTAAAAGTATAGGAAAGATGTCCATAGGTGGTACTTGAAAAAGTCCTGCACAAACATGTGGGAAACAGTGTGAAATGGATTACTGTTGCTATACCAGGGGATTTTTTTTCCCTTTTTGCTCTTATTCCAACTTGTCATCAAGCTGTTGTCCAATTCTCTCACTTGCAAGTAAAATTAATTTCCTTCATGTTTTACGATAGAAGACAGCTTGATGAAATCACTTGAGGATCCTAGCGGCTCTTCCAGCTAAGCAGAATGAAATGGCAGTCCCATTTCTAATGCAGCTAAACCAGGTCTTCTGTCTCTTTATGTGGCAGGGACCTTGCCCTAGTGCAGCTGTCCTATCACAGTAAATGTAGAGGAGCATAACCCAGCCTCCAAATGCTTTTTCCTTTGCCATCTTCTTCAAAAGAGTTTGGGCCTCCTGAAATTGCTGACCTGTGACAGATTATGGAGAAAAGCAGTAGCATATCTCAGTGCTGTCTGCTCCTACGTGCAGTATGGTGAGACTAGAGAGAGTTAATGTCTGAAGCAACATTTATCTGTGGGATAGCATGGATTGTCTGTGCTAGAAAAGATTTGGCAGTTTGCTATTCTGGCAAACTTTCCTAGTGTAGCCACAGCTTATACTGGCAAGCGAGTGTTTTGTCTGTATGTAGTTTATACCAGTTCCCTGAATGAAATGTGCTATACTGGCAGACTCCTTCCCCTCCCACCCACACACAGCAGCATCTACTTTGGCATTCAGTACACAGCAGCAGTTTTGACTATAGATCTATTAGTGTAAGAAAAATCACACTCCTTGGTAAAAGGGGGGCTGAAAGCGTGGAAGATCTGGGTAGAAATCTGTCTTTGCACTGTAGAAGTATGGGAGAATTGTAATCCTGTGTATTTGTTAAAATGATTTACCAATGCCAATGGTGTAAGATTGGTACTCCAAGAATTGTACCTGCACTGGTTTGCTACTTCACTTTCCAGGTGGAGAGCCCGGAAGCATTCCTTCTCTGGGTTGCACAAGATTGGGGGGTGAGAAACTACAGCCATTGATCAGTTTACTCTTACAAATAACCTCTTTTCCCTTACAAAAAAACCCCCCTCTTTTCCTGAGGCGATGTGGAGTTTGAAATGCTGATGGCACAGAAGCCCTTGTCTCTGTTATCTCTTTTTATGGTTCTCTTTGAAGGGGAGAATTTCCCTGCCTGTGGCTGAGATAACAGAGAGATGCTAAGTGGTGGGATTTTTCACAGCACTTGACCATAAGCAATAAAAGGTCAATTTGGACACACATCCCAGTGAACTTGGAAACATCAGAGTTTCGCTGGTTTAATGTGGAAATCAAAGTGTTTCAATAGCTCTCCCAGCAGAGCTATTACCTCCTAATTGCTTTTTCCTTCATTTGCCCCCCACCTCTTAAAAGCACAATGCCTTACTGCTTACTTTTAAGTTTAGAAAATGGTGAGTAGGTGGACTGGGATTGATCCTTGCCTGTCTCTAACAGGAGAACAAGGGCTCACAGGTAAGGGCTGTGGGGACCAAGGCCCAAAACCCCAAATTCTCCATGAGATGAGCAGAAGATCCTCTGGGCTGAGAATATTTTAGCTGTCAGGCTTTCACATAGGCTCCAGCCACTACTGGAGAAAGACTCATGAGAGAGACCCTCTGAGGGTTAGGGAGCAAACCAGACTGGGACTCAGAATCAGTGGAGCTGAAAATGGAGACTGGGAGAATGCTCCCAGGATTGGGAGTATTCAACACCTTTCCTTTTTTTATTTTTTTTTTTTTCTTTTTTCTTTTTTCTTTTTAAAATTTTTTTTATTTCCCTGTGTGCCAGCTGAGAGACTGCTGCAGGCTGGAGGTGGTTAGATACACCCCAGTATGGCTGTTCTTATGTTCCTGTGCGTATGGGGTTAAATCAGACAGAATTCAAATTTCTAGAGCCAGAATATATTCATCTTGTAATGTTTCTACCATTAAGCAGTAGTTTATTCTTTGCAGAAACACTCAAAAATTAAGGTTCCTATCCAGGTACCTCCTTGATAAAGAATGTTTGGCGCAGTTAAAATTTTCAGGTTTTGAGTAATATATTGTAAGGAACTGGAGATAGCAGCACACAATAAATCCTTCTTTTGGTTTTGGCTGGGCACCTAAAGCCATCTGACTGAGCCTGGAAGGAAGTTTGGCATTGCTGCTATTTAGAAGATTGGCTAGTGCAAGGACTTGGAATATAAAAATCAAATCAGAAGAAATATTTCATCTTCATAAGGTGGTCCCTAGGCTCAGTCCTGCAGCCTTGCTCATACAAAACCAACTTCTCATACAGCTTATTCATATTAGGGGGAAAATCTCATGATTGGGCCATTTGCTTGTCAGGATTATGAACATTTCTCCAGCTGTTTGGGCCCCTGGCCTGTCCTTCCTCACTGGGCTGTTTGTGCCTGTTGAAGTCACAACAAATTGGTCAGCACGGAGGTGCAGAGGGCTCAGGTTTGCTCAGGGGCCACAGGGAAAGCACAGACATGGCTCTATTGAAATCTTCCCAGCCTTCTGCTCCGGGTTGTGTTCTGTGCCAGGCTAGCTGCCAGCAGCCCAGGCTTTTGCCAGACTCACCCTCCCGTTTCTGTTGTTCTGTTGTTTTATTTATATTTGTTTCTAACTCTGCCACTTTCTCCTGCCTTCTCCTCCTTGCCTAGGCCCTTTATTTTGTCTGGCTTTGTGTTCCCTCAGTCTCAGGCTGGGATGGGGCAGTGCCAGTGTGGCTGTGCAGGGCCAGCCATGGTGCTGGGCTGGAGGTGGCACAGTCTCAGGGACCCCTGGTAACACCAGCAAGGACGGTTCCATTTTGGCTCTTGGCTCGATGCTCCCTGGCCCCAGGAAGGGAGCGGGGCCAGGTCCTTCCCTGGTGCGAGGCTTTTTTGGCCAAGAAGCCCCTTGGAGCACAGCGTTGGCCGTGCGCTGCTCACAGCCTGGCCTTGGCTTGTGGGGAGAGCGCAGGACCTTTAAAGCCCTTTAAAGCCCTTTTGAATGTCAGTCAGGACTTTGGGACGGCTGGGGGGCAGCTGATCCCAAATGGACACGACATTCCCACGTGTTTGTGCTCGGTGATGCCACGTGGCCTGGCAGCCGAGGCTGTGGGCTGCAGCGCGGGCCTGGCCCCGGCTGGGCGGCCATGTCAGGGCCCTGCGGCCGGGGAGCAGAGCGGCTGCTGGGGCTGTGGGGAAACACAATCCGCTTTCCATTTCGTCAGCACAAATTGTATCGCTTCTTGCTCCCTGTGCCTCTAAAAATGCGGTTTGCCTTAGTTTGGAAGATACCTTGCCCTCAGCAAGTAAATAAAGGCCAACTAAAATAAAAGGAAGCACAAAGCAATAATGAGGCTGCCACGCGCCGGCTGTTGGAGCCTCTGGAGGCTGGATGGGGGAGCAGTGTAAGGGCTGGAGTCTCATTTAGATCCCTTCGAGCTTTCAAACTGCTTGCAAATTTACCTAAACACTTGAAAACTTGGTAGTTTTACTTTTTAGCTACCTTACCTACCATTTCTTGAAAAGGTTTAAAGATTCCTCCCCTCCACCGCATTAATTTGTAAATGGATGTATCAGAAAAAGAAATATACCTTACCACTGAAGGACAGGATATCTATTGGCAGAAATTTCTCACAAGCAGATGGAGTTTTTTTCCTAAACAATGTATTGTTCCTAAAATAAGTTGTAGAAAATAAGAAATGCTTATTTTTTTAAGCACACAGTTAAATCCTTAAGTCTTAAGTAAACTGAAAGATATTTCACTATAAACGGAAAGAACCTGGAAATAACTTTATGTATGAAAGAGGTAGACTTCATATTAGCCACACCAACTACACACTTGTTGGGAGAAAAGAGTTATGTAGCATGTTGCTTACCTCTGTTTGAATAATTTCCTTCATATGTTTTCCCATCAAGATGGTGGTAGGTTAAACACTTAATTTATTTTTGCTGTATACTCTTGTTCTCTCTGATGCTTCATGCCAGACTGCTGTGGTAAAAAGAAGTCAAATATATTAAAGATGTATATTTTAATTAAAAATATTAGAAGAAACATATTAGCGTTCCTTTTTTTATTAACAGCAGATTGTTGGCTGACTAGGCAGCAAAATTATTTATTTGGAAGACATATGTTATGCTATGGAATAATACTACAAGTAGGACATTGCGTTTGATAAGTGGTTCTGTTGGCAAACTGCTTCACTTCAATTCTGCTGTGTCGTGGGAGAACTGGGCAGATTCTCTCATGGTGCAAACTGGCACTGCCCTACCAACACTGATCCTGAAGTCACAGCTACCAACAGGACCACATTTGGTGGGAGCAGAAAGAAATCAGTTCTGTGATGAACTAACTTAGGGCAGTTATCTCTGAAATGGTCAAAAGAAAATAAGGCAATGATGCATTGCATGTGCCAGCTTTTTTCTAGGGTTGAACTAAGAGCATAATTCCATAAAAGTTATTTTTCTTTTAACTTCTTAATGGCTTAATTGACTAAACCAGGCAAGAAAAGTAATGAGTGGTCACAACAGTACCAAAGAGAATTATAATAAAGGAGGTACCGATACAACCTAGGCTATTTTTATCATTTTCTTCCCTTCTTCCTCGTCTTTCTCAGTGTGTTCTAAGTAAACCTGACATATTTATATATGTGAAACAGATGCAAAATGAAGCAGTTTTGTCTTCAGTTATGACCATGTTTTTTCAATCATGGACATGATTTATGGAAATGTTCTTTGCTGTAAAAAATTTCTTTTAAAATCCAAACCACATTAATTATAAATCTAACATTCAATTTCTTTTGATACTTTGGGGAATGTGGGGAAGTAAATTTTTTATGCAAATAAACAGCTTCTTTAAAAAATCAGTATTCATTAAATGTTGAGATGAAACCAGCACAACACTTCTCAGTGAAACTACCAGAGAATTCAATTAGACGTTGAGAAAATTAGCTCTCTTTTTGCAATAATATTATATGTCTCAGATTTATATCTGCTATGGTATATTTGGCACCCCTGGGGCCAACCAAACTGTGAAAAGCTGTTGATGTTGGCTTCTTGGCTGGTCAGCCCCTTCAGGGTTGAGCTCAGTTTACTGTGGAATAAACTCTAAACATTTCAGAGTTCAGAAGAGTTGTGCAGAGGTGTAGGAACTGCCTGAGACTGAGCAGTATCTCCACTAGAGACCAGGAGAATTTGTAAGATCAGCAGCTGGAGAGAATTTTTTAATCCTGGACAGGGCCAAACTATATAATACCCCCAGCACTGCCAACTATGACGACTTCATCACATCTCTTACAAGGCTCAGGGTTTTTCTTCACACCTCAGCCCTTGAAGCATGTACAAATCTCAGTTAAATGGTGGGTTTCTAGACCTTGTGATTACAAACAGAAGCTTGGAAATGTTAACCCTGGAGGCTGAACACCCAGAAAGCAAATAAAACAGTCATAATTTTCTTAAATCTCACATTAAAACCATTCTCCTGATTTTGGGGGTCTCATTCATAACTTCTGGGTGTGTAGATCTGGTTAGACCAGGAAGTTAATTCAGCTTTACAGAATTAAACCCTCCTGACAAAAGGTCTCTGTGGTACCCTGGTGGTCTGTGGTGAGCTGCTACTTCTCTCCTCTGCCTCTTTCTACCTGCTATTTCTCATTAAAAGACAGCTGAAAACACTTGATGTGCTTTCACTGGATTCCTGTTGCTTATGAGCAACTACAGTGCCTTGAGCAGCATTGTGGGAGTTAAATTCATGTGCTCATCTTCTCCCTACCCTTTCAGTTGACTGCAGGATATTCTCTCAACCTCTGTTTCACACAGGGAAGTACTCTTAAGGTATCCATGTAAAGATAATTTCCAATGCCACTATCATGACATTAAAATTTTTCTTTAAAATGCAAAAGGAAGTGACTTTTGCCCAGTCTTTCAAGAGTAGGCAGCGGCAGGGAGAGCTGCTGGGAAAGCTGGGAGAATGGCTTGTGTTCAAATTAGCTTTTAATGACAGTTGTTTCTCCACCTAACTGGGCTCTGTTGGAGATTGGATCTGCACATTCCAGCTTCTGTGTAGCTGAAAGCTCTGATAGCCACACAAGTGCTGGGGAGGACAAGGGAGGGTTGGAGCCTGTGAAAGGAAGGAAGCCGCGAGTCCTGATGTCTGTGTAAAACAAAAGCAGCATTACAGAGTCTACAATTGAACCCCCAATAAACCAATTTTGAAAGCCCTGGCTTCCTCTATCCCCCTCCTCACTGTCTCCCGGTACATCTTCCCAGGAGTGTAAAGATGTCTGGTCTGGAAAACAAGAAAGAAGAAAGCTTCTATGTTTATTTTGCACGCCATAGATTTTAGGGCCAGAAAGCCTTTTCTTTTTTTCTAATTAGAAGATAATATCTTGTTAAAAAGTATATGTTCTAAGGCTTCAAAGAGGAAAAAACGAACCAAATCCTCCTCTTGACCTATAAATACAGTTTGAATAGCTGCAACAATTCATTGAAGTTTACTGTGATAACTTGATTTTGGCCTCAGTCTTGAAGATTTGGGTACTTTGGGAGTTGCAGGAATCTTGAATACCCCTGCTAAGCTGTGAGAGGAGAAGTATGAAAGCATGGTGCAATGCTGACAGGGCGGAATGCAGCATTCCTGCACATCGGCAGTGTCAAAGAGTGGAGTTTATCGCTGCTGTTTTGTTCCCCTCCATCAGTAAACACAATCTCTCCACTCCCTGAAGTGAAATCAAACCACTGTAAAGAAACTCATGAGTAACCAGGGTAAAATTTCCACTGAATTAATCATATATCTGGTCCAAAATATTCAAGATATAAACAAAAGAGGATAGAATAAGATCAGCCAGGCATATAAACATTTCCAAAGTGGTTGTTTTCCAGATAGTTTTTGAGCCACAACTAGCAAAAAACAGGGTGGTTGCACAAAAGTAGCTTTGAAAGAAATGGATTGTCATCAGTTTACACCAGCTGAGGGTATGATCCTGCATATTTCGTGACTGTGCAATGGTTATGGATATGTTTGAAATACATCCAAATGTCCTTGGAAAATATTTTTCCATCTGAAGAAAAAAGGGCAAGAGCATATCTACGAAAAGTTGAGCAAAGTTTAATAGATGTTCTAATGAAAATAATCCTACTAGTTTTAAATAAAAGGAAGAAGCTTTAAATCTACATCCTTTACATCTACAAGTGTCCGTATCTGGATTTCCAGTATGTGTATGAGAACAATAATTTGTATGACAGTTTTCGTTTTCTTCCTTGAAATTGTAGTGAAAATAGGAAGGACAAATAATCATTAATCAGATTCAAACTAGGGCTGTTGAAGAAGCTAAAGTCACAGTGATTTGGGAGAGACTAAAACTCCAAACATCTCAGATGTGATTCAAAGTCCTTATGATACATAGTGTGAAATGTGGGGAGGCAGCAGTTCACACAGCAAGAGGTAAAGCGGATGACAAGATACAGTAGAGGAGGTCAACAGTGAAGTATTCTAAATCCTAACTTGGGGTGCATGAGCAAGCTATGAAATGTTGAAAATTCTCTCTTTACATTTAGAATCAGTATGCAGACTTTCTTTGGGAAGTTTGAGCTATATTGTTGCACAGTATCTTTTTCTGGCGTTGTGTGAAACGAACCCAGGCTGAAGTCTCAAAGTTGTTCATGCTCCACACACAGTCACCTGAGATCTATTAAAATAATAAACCTCACCTTAGAGGCTAAGAATGCCACTTATTGCTCTCCTACAGTACCTGGAGGAAGAAAGTGCATTTAATATGTTAGACTGAGAAGTTCTTCCTCAAGGCACATATTAAATAATGGTAGTATGGAAACTATATTCATATTTATAGAGACATTTCTGAGAGCGGCTAGAATCCATAGTTCCTACAAAATCTTTGTCTGACTTAGCTCCTATAAAGGCTTTCCCTGACACAAGGACTCAAAGTCCTTTTGGTGAAAGTCAGTAATGATCTCAACTTTGGGTGGCGGGAATATATTGAATATTATAGAGTTATATTTCATGTAAGTGACTCTGAAGCAATTGGAAGTTAGAATGTGAGAATTGCTGTATTTTTCTTACCAGGGCATAAGCCATTTTTTTTATTACATGCATTCTGCCCGTGGTCCTGCAAGCCAGATAGCAACTGATTCTTGTGAAGTGCAATTTGTGGTCAAAGTAAAATATCAGCAACAGCTTCTTTTGGATTAAGCACATTTTGAGAGTCTAAGCAGTACCAAATGACAGTGTCTCATTTGTTACTGAAGCCGTGGAAGTTTAGGTGAGATGATAAGGCTGAACTGAAAAAGTACCTCAGAATTCATTGTCTGTCCCAGGTAGCCTCATCCCTGGGTTTTTTGAAGTGGCACATCTTATACTGATAAATTGTGAAAAATTCCAAACCAAGTAATTTTTCAGTGTTTCTCTAGCCTAGTAAAATATTTTTGCTGATGGAGGATACAAGTGCTCCTTGTATGACCTCTGTAACCTGCTGATACGGGTGCTGGATACCACAACCAAGTCCTTGCTTGGCCTTGGTTCAGAGCCAGGACCTACAAGGCAGTCTTCTGCACGTCTGGCACGCATCCTTAGCTACCAGACTGTTATTTCTGGATGTGTCCCTGATTTTCATTTTGTAGCTGTCCTGCTTTGTATTAACTAAGTCTTCATGAGGCAGGGAGGGAAGCAACAGGAGTTGGACACTCCAACCCTCAGTTTTGTCACTCCCTTGGTACATTATCTAGAGAAACTCCTAAACACTGGTTTATGAAGTTCCAGATAGCAAAGCTGTAAAGCTCCAGCTGCCAAAATCAGGAATTTGTCTTCTCTCTGTTAACTTCAAAACACACTCTTGCAGACACAGGACTGAACAGCTTTGTGTAGTTTAGCCCCCAGCTGTTTCCTCTTGGCGAGGTGATGGTATTCCTTGCTTCCCGCTGGGGTTTGTCCATATTATATAAATATATATGTTGGGGAGCAAGTCCTTAAATGCCACTATCAGAAGTTACTCCAGATTGATTGTCCACTTCCTTGTGGGTACGGGAGAGGGTGGTGATGGATTTTTAAACCAGTTTTGGAGCCTAGACTGGGTCCTGTCTCTGAGTAGTTAGGCAAATATCTGGAGCTGTTTTTGCCAGCTTTGTACTTCAAAAGGTAACACTTTGAAGTTTCATTAATTCTTGTTTCATAAGATCATAGCTCATAAGTGCATGCTTAATTAGTTCCTGCTCTGTGAGCTGATGCTTTGCACATTTAAAAATTCGTGCCTTTTTTTTTTGTATGACAACTAGCAAGTCAGTTAAATTTGATATTATGCATTTTGTCAGTTCCCATGGTGTAACAGTTGCTGTAATCTCAATTTTATTACAAATCCATGAACTTTTAAAATGTTCCTTCTAGTTGGTGCTCTGTTCATGTCCTTTGGGCAAAACAAAACCCTTGAGCGTGGTAAATAACAAACATTTGAGTAAATGTAATGTGCTTGAGGGAGTTGATGCAGTTTTCTGTGACGGTGTTACAGATAACTCTGCCAAGTCCTAGTCAGTTCCATAGGACCAGCTGGTTGTCTCTGGAGGTAAGGGCTGAAAGACGAGAGTGGCTGCCTCTCGGGTGGGACACCCTTTCACCACGAAGCACAGAATGTGCCAGCTGGAGCCTGCTCAGCCAGGAGGACTGCCTGGGAATAGGATGTTGGGCGTGACCCTTGTCCTCAGTCCGAGCAGAGCAGAAGGCACCGATCACAAATCACTCCCCTTGTATTTATTTTCACAAAAGACACAGCCTAGGTTGCTCGTATAAGTACTGATAAAAAGGTTGAGGCTGCAAGTTATGCTTTAAATGACTGGTGTTGATACTTATATATGGAATGATTCATTTTATTTAGAGGAGCCAAGGATTGTCCTTAAGTTTACAAGAGACCTCAGCAGCAGGTGGGAGCAGACAGCAGGTGAAGATTCATATCTCCCTGCAGAGGCCAGAGCTGTCAGCAGAGCTTTCTGAACATTAGCACCAAATGAGTATTCTATGCAAATAGCGCTAGTGCTTCCACCAAAGCTTAAGTCATATATCTGGCACAGTACCTGCAGATGACAATGACTTGTTTATTTTATTAGATCATGTGCTACTCTTCCAAACTCAAATAAATTATTCATTTCTAAAGAATGTCAACAGCTAATGAGTGCTTGAACAGCTCACAAACACTCAGTGCTCTCTGGAGGGTTGGATCTGTTATTGCTGCAAACTGGTACATTTATTCATGTATATAACTTATACAAACGAGGGCTATTTCTGCATCTTTCACTTTTATAATGTTTTTACTTTGAGCTGGCAAGGGTAAAATATATACCAATTAGCATGGCCAATGGTAAACTTAGTCATATGCACTGCGAAATTGTTTACTGTATTTCTCAAGGAAGAGAAGTAATTACAGTCCAGACTTGGTCTGTACTTTGGATGGCAAGATTAGTTCAAGATTGCTTTTTTCACTTCTAAAATTTGGATAATGGCTGAATTAGAATAAATCAGACAAGAACACTCAGAAAATATTTTAGGTACTGCTTAGTTTTGTATTTTCTCTTAGTTTTTTATACGCTAATTGGACTGTGAGTGTTATTTCACCAGATTGCTTCTAATTATGTTTGTTTGGATAGCAAATTATCTTTCTGATGGAAGTATTTGCTTTTATGTTGAAACATTCGTGCCGTGAAAACTATGCATGGGGGGTTTTTTTCTCACTAATAAGGTGAATTTGCCAGGTCTTCAAAGTGGTTAAAATTACCTAATAAGGAGATGAGAACAGAGATAATATTTTTGAACTTATGAAGCGGTTGTCAGAGCAGAGAAGACATCACAAGTTTTTCAGCAGCTCTTCTAGAAGAGCTACACAAATTTGAGGCTCTACTCTCTTAAAGGCAGAGTAGTTACATATTTCTGAATTTGTTTCCAGCCAATTTCCAAAGGTCCAGAGACAAGTATCTCTGCATCATTGTTCTTCATCTTTGCTGAGGAGAGGGAAAGCCTAAGTCAAAGTAGAAGACCTGAATTTTGCCAGCAGTTTGCTGTGTATTAGCAGAGCTAGAAGAGACCTGCAGGATTTATATTTCCTATATATGTTTCATATTATATGACAGAGCCAAGCAGTATCAAACTGTACACACCTATTTGAGTAATGTGTTCTTTCAAAGAACTCAAGTGCCAACTGAAGTGTGAAACAGGAGCTGTTCAGGACAAGTTTTGTCCTTTCCTTTCTAAAGATATTAGGTCTGTACAGAAGCAATGGATTTATGTTGCCCTACTCCAAAACCACAGCAGTCAAGAGACAGCACAATGACAATTTCACACAGAGATGTGATTTATCATTGCCTTTACATCACCATTACCAAGGCCACAGATGATGGAATAATAAAATTATCCACACATGTCTATATATTGTCCCCCTGCCAGGTTGTAGCCATGGTCTGGGTCTGTGCAGTTCAACTTGACTGCAAATCCAGTCCTGACGGTGGCCAGGCATGGCAAAGCATGTTTGCTCACATTCACTGAGCTGTGGATGAGCATGTTTTTTTACCACCACATTAGCAAATGTAAATTAGTCATGTTCCAGAAGTCAGCTTTAATTCAAGTCAAAAAAAGGGATCTCTGTCTGCTAGAAACACAAGTTCTTATTAATCATTAATATTGTAGCTAAGCATGGAAAGTGTTTGCAAACTAAGTAAAATTCTTTAATGTCCATCATGGAGACAGAAATTAATAAGTGACACTGTTCCTACTTCATGTATTGCACAGAATTTCTATTTTTTGAGCTCAGTCATTGTTCTTTACATGTTCTGCCATGCACAAAATGCTTGTATGAACCCCTTGCAAAACAAGAACAAAAAAGCTCAAAAAAGGAAAGAAATGTTAAAAAAAAAAATTTCTCTAACAAAGCAATTTGCTGTCAGATTATGCTCTTGAATTTTCAGGAACTATCTGCATTAAATACCATTTCAGTTGTATTTACTTCTCTAGTAATTAAATAATTTTTCCAGCATATATATTAAGCAAAGCAAATTTATTAAGTGTGTCTTTTCTCCTTAACCAAGACCTCTCATACCTGAGACACTGTTGTCAGCAAAGGCTCACAAATTAGGGGGGTTTGGTAGGAAGACTGATAAAAGTTCCAAAGCTGAGAAAAGTCACTAAGGTCAGTGTAGTCAAAGACTGAAGTTTTAATGACTTTTTATCTGCTATCTGTTCAAAGCTGGATTGTTTAAGTTTTTCCTTAAGCATCTTTCCCTGAAAAGCACTTCTGAGACAAGTACTGGTAAATTGGGCAGCCTCATAGTTTTGTCAAGGTTGTATTCAGTAGTAGTTTCAGCAAGGGTTTTGTGTACTGTACATTATATTGAACAAGAAATTGATTGGTTTTTTCTCTAGTGTTGCTACAAGAGTTGTGTGGCAATGAAGAACATCCCAACTGGTACATCTGGAACACTCTGGTTTTATTCCTGTCTCTTTTTCAAGACATGTTGCTGAAATGGGTTTATCATAGGCTAAAGGAGATGTATAGCTGAAACACAAATCCAATTCTTTCCTGTGCCCATAGCACAGCCATGTTTCAGCCATCACAGCCCAGTTTTTAAGAAGAAATGCTCTCCACTGGCAGGAGCAGATGGTGTGGGAGATACTCAGAGTTCCACCCTCGGAGAGTTGCACTGGTTAATGCAGAAGGTGCTAAGAGCAGCTCTCCGTAGGAGAGACCAAAGTGCCAAGGTCTGGCTGAGGGCTTGCTTAGCCAGCCAGGTCAGCAGTGTGGGAGATCTCCAGGAAACAGCACAGCGCAGCAGTCAATATGCCCGGCATCTGCTGTGTTTCTGTAAATTCATGACAGACAAAAGTAGCGCAAAACAAAACAAAAAGATGACAGAGATGTTTGATGTGCTGGGTGATGCTCCCACCACACAGGCTGACAGCTACCTCAGACAGCCTCAAAGTAAGGCAATTAGGCAAACAGGCAAGGTCATCTTTCCAGAGAAGCTATATTTAGTTTAAAAAAACCAAAAAAACAAAAAAACAAAAAAACAACAAAAAAAACAAAACAAAACAAAACAAAAAAAAACCCAC